>WEIS01099948.1:0-10588 GCA_013389965.1 Todus mexicanus
GAAGAGTTGGAACACTTTTGTTTGGTTCTATTATTAAAAACAGTAGACTCTGGGAATAACTATGTGCAGAAAATCATCCTACAAGGTCTGTAATATGGGAGTAACTTATATGACAGATGAGATATACAAGAACTAAGATTCTTTATGTAAATAGACTGGGGATGAATTATGTAACAAATTCTCACTAGATAAAATTTTACAGCAAGATAGTCTTGATATTTGTGCATCTATTTTTTTTTTTCATAATGATGAGCAATTTATGATGGAAACCAAGGCAAAGAAAATATGTGGATTGGGTATTTAATCAATGCTTTTCTAGAAAGAAGCAAATAGATCATGATTTATAACACTGTCCAAAATTATGTTAAAGCTTAAAGCAGGATGAATAATATGAAAAAAATCTAACCCTCAAAATAATAAAAAAACCCAACACCAAAGCCTCAAGCACTTCACTTCTGATGAACCTATTTTAAAAATGTGGTTAAGAGTATTTAGTTAACAGTTTTAGCTTTTGATCATCTTTTATAGTTGCTGGTATACCACACAAAATGAATCCTCTGTTCTTCCACTCCTCATTTCACTGGCCTATTTAGGAACTCAATCTATTTTTAGAAAAATACGGTGGAAGAAAATTGTTCTTCTATGTTCTTTTACAGAGCCTGTCTGTGGCCAAAGGCTATTTATGTGGACAAGAATTAAGGACAGCTATGTCAGAGTACAAAGTCTCTGTGGCAGCTATTTTTCTTCTGACAGGATGCAGTCCAGTGGCAGTGTTATACATGTAATTTCTTAGTCACAAATCTCCTGTTTGACCTCATTTCATCAGGAAAGGTAAGATGTATTTAATCTGTTTCCATCTTCAAATACTTGGTAGCAGCAATGCTAAACAAGTGATGCCAAAGTAGTTCCATACAAAAAGTATTCAGTCTCAATGCATTAATCGAGCTGTCTCTGTGGCCCGTGGAGAGGTGGGTACTTAGAGAGGGCAATTCCTGCCATCCTAAAACACGTATCTTATTTGCTGAGATGAATCACATTTTGGAACATCTTTTTTATTTTTCCTTTGGCTAAAGTACTCGTATCATTAGCTTAGAATGTATGCCTAATTTATAAAAAAGGCTAAAGACAAATGAGATAAATCATAATTTCAATCAATTTTTCTGTAAATAGGACCCTTCTGTAAAATAGGAATATGAGCTTCAGCAATGTAGGAAGAGGAGCTTGGAGACTACTTTCCAAGTAAGTATTACTGTCCAAGGCAGACAGAAATCTAAATATAACATTTAACACATACTGTCCTTAGCTTACTCCGAACTGGTAGTAAGTGTTGTAATAGATATAATAGTATCAACTACTAGTCCTTGAAAAGAAAAGAAATTACAATTATTTAAATCTATCTCTGCACTTAAAGGAGAATGACACCATTTAGATGAGGTTTCTTCAGCAAACATTTAGATACTGGAGACTGATCGGGGATACAGACAGTTTAAAACTTGACATCATTGAGGAACGCCAATTTGCCAAGAATACAGATGAAAGTTTGGTGAGAAAAGTACGCAGACAATTTAAATGAGAATTTCAAGAGAGATGCATAGAGCTCTAATTGAAAGGATAGCCAAGTTCTAGAGCTTGAACTGAAGCAGCAAAAGCAGTAGAACATTAAATCATTTAGTTATACACGACAATAACCTGAAAATCTGACAACTCAGCCAAGTGTCCAAATAACTGTACATATGTGTTACTCTGGTTTTTAGAAAAATCATACACATACATTCATATCATGAGTCTGCAGAGGATTCTGTGAGCATGGGAAGATATCAGAGCAAACAGAAAAATTTTAGGCTAGGGAAAAATTAGTATCGCATCCCAAGGGGAAAATATACTTGGAAACTACTGAACACCAGAGCAGAAGCAGAGTGGTTTGATGACTGAATATATGCTATAAAATCTATAAAGAGATCAAGAGGACTACAGAAAGTCACTGGAGCTTTCAGGAACCATCAGCACCAGAAGAAAAGCTTGATTTTTTTTCTTCTCTACTTCCTATTTGTAAAACCTCTTACAGTGCACTATTTAGTCCATTCAGAATCTCGCTGAATCTAACACTAGATTCTGTGCCAAACCAAGTAAGAACATTTCATCAAGGTCTGTGTTGGTTTTTTGTATATTATTTCTAAAGAAAAAAAGAGGAGGAAAGATATAAACAATGTATTATGCATTTGGTAACCACACATTTAGTAACACAATACCTTTTAATCTAAAAATTCATTAGTAAACAATCAGGGTTTGGGCAAACTTATTACATTGCAGCAGTCAAACACAAAAATAAGGAGATTGGCTAAGCAAAACCAGGGATAATAAAAAACAAAAGGTTTTCTAAATTACTGTTGCCTGTGTCATTAAATTTCATATTGTGCATGGAATCTAAATACATCACTTTGTTCTGCATGACAAGCAGAAGTGAGCATTCATACATTACTCAGCCACTTAATTAAGAGCCTGGGATATTTGCAGTTAGCAGAAACTAATAAGGGACTTGCATTTAAATTCAAATCACTCCTCAGGGTAACTGTCTGCAACATAAGCAAAGCTTACTGCGTAGATGTTCCACTAAATGCTCAGTTAAAAGCTTAGTTTTACTGTATTTGTGAGTAAAGAATAATTCTGGTTTTCATTAAAGGTGAGAGTAAACCAAACAAATCTGGTTTGCATTTTCAAGTTATGTTTTGTCTCAGTTATTTTTAAATTCCAGTATGTCTATTACTTTGTGTAGTAAAATAAGAGTGTGATTTAGGGCTTCACTACCACAAAACAGAATGTTCCATAAACAGTCAGTTTGGCCTACACATGATATTCTAGGACATTTTGCAGGAATAAGACCTACTGCAGACAGCAAGCAGCTCCCTAGAAGCCCTAAGGATCAAAACCAGATCAAAAAAACCCAGATCAAAATTCATGTGTTTGTACATTATGAGCTATCTCACAATTCCAACAACTTATTAGATAAATTTACGGTACTACCAATTTTCTTCTTTGTTGCTCACTATTGAGCAGTTCATTTTGCATTTTATCTGGGAACTCAAATTCTTAGCAATCTCTTTTTTTTTTTTTTCTCTAATAGACCAAAGGTGAAGTAGTAAAGATAGTAGTAGCAAGTATACTTAAAATATCATTACCCAGTAATATTGTCATTGATGATGTGTAGATGAACCTGCATCATCTTCACAGCATTGCCAAGGTCCTCACACCACTTTTAATCCTTTCTTTTACTCTTCACTAGAGGAAATCTGCTTGAAGGATCAATGGATGTCATCTTTAAAATTCCAGGGAATTTTCTGTAATTTGAATGGAAAGCATGTCTATAAAATAGGTCAAAAATGTTCTTTGAAAATAAAGTTTGCTTATGGCATTTCACAAATATATGTAATGAACTTATATTAGCCATAACCGTTTTATTTCAAAAATATTAAAATAATGATGGTTTCATAAAAAACTCCCTGAATTCTAAAATTTCAGTATAGGAAAATCAAACATTAATATCTGAAAACTCACAGATGTGTGTTAATAATTATGTTTCTGTTTTAAAATTTGAAACAGGGCAAAAAAATGCCAACAATTTTTTCATTAAAAAAGCCATTAAAACTACAAAAAAAAAAAAACCTTGACATTTTTCACACAAACTTTCAAGCATGAGAAAATTTGTCAGATAGTAAATGTAAGCAAGAATGAATATTTAATGTTTACCACAATGTTAGGGTGTGTCTCGATCTCAATGAATGGATTCTTGCACAGCATGAAAGTAAGTTTAAGCTAGCTCTGAGGAAGTTCAGTAAAAAACCTCCAATATTTCAGTGACAGAAAAGTAGCACTTCTAGCCTAGCAATGAATCACTGCTGTAAGCTGTTACTATTTCACTCCTTGCTGCCAATCCATAATGTACGCGTTCCCTGTTGGCCACCTCATCCATACTTCAAGTATGTACAACTGACATAAAATATGCTTTCTTCTGTGACCTTTCCACTCTTCTACAAAGTATAAGGTGTTGGTTTTGGTTTTTGGTTTTTTCTTTTCCTTGGAAGTTATTTTCTCAAGGCTCTTTCTGATGGTCTGGGAGTTCAGCAGTTCTGAGACTCTCAGCTTCTATATTTGAAGTATTACATTTAAAGGACTTAAATGTGAGGGGATTTTTAAATGCTTTGGAACTTCAACACTGGTCACTGACAATTTTCAATATATTTATGAGGGAATCTGCAACATATTTGTTGTTTTGACGCTTTTGCTTTGCTATGCTATGTGATGTCAATATAACACTTTCTAAAATACAAATTCTTTATGGCTACAGTGGCCAAGGAAAACTTGATTCACAATTTCCCGGAATATCCTGGTACCATACAGGAATTGTATGACATTTTCAAGCATTAACTCTTTAACTCTTACATTCCTGGGGATGCCAGTGCTAGGGTATGCATCTATAGAGTGAAATGGAACAATACACAGAAGTTAGCATCAAGTGTTAACCAAGACTACTTCAAAATTAAAAGTACTTTGATTGCATCAGCATGATTATGTGCACTCAGCATTTGTGGCCTGAAATATTTCTGCAAGTGCAACATCACTCCAGCACTGAGCTATTACTTTCAGATCTGTGCTTTTATCACCATGTTAGAGCTCAATTGTGTGTTCCTCTATACAGCATTGGCTAGAAACAGAGATTTTTGTATGCTATTAAAATGCACAGTGCAAGAAAGCCTTCAGAGGATAGAGATGCATTCTTACTCTTCCTTTGCTCATAAAGAAACAGCGGAACAGAGAAATAAAAGTTTTAAATGCCTTAGGAATCATTACTTTTCAGCGTTACACTTCTACCACCTGCAAAAATTGTGTTTGTCTGGTAGTGTTTGATGACAGTGAAATCAGCAACAGAACTGGGATTGAGTACAAATTTGACTCAGGGCGAATCTTAGAACAGCTGCTTCAAATGCCAACATTTCTTAAACAGCTGTTCTCCTATATCATAACTGGAAGAGATTAACAAGTTTGAAGTCAACTGAGGAAAAACTGCTCTAGTAGAAGTATCATGTCAGGATCCATCCTGTAAGCTGCTAACCTTAGCAAAACCATGTGAGTAAACCAAGAGTTTAGCCCTGTGAATTCTGTAAATCAGGTTTATTTTTCAACACACTGCTGGCTCACAATCAGACAGCTATCGACCAATACCCCCAGGTTCGTTTTGGCCAGGCAGCTTTCCAGCCACTCTTTCCCAAGCCTGTGGCATTGTCTGCAGTTGATCTGACCCAAGGGCAGGACTCGACACTTAGCCACGTTGGATCTCATGCAACTGGCCTTGGCCCATTGATCCAGCCTGTCTAGATCCCTCTGTAGAGCCTCCCTAACTTCAAGCAGACCCAACTTGAAGTCATCTGCGAACTTACTGAAGGTGCCCTCAACCCCCTCATCCAGATCACTGATAAAGATTTTAAACAGAACTGATCCCAGTATTGAGCCCTGCGGAACACCACTTGTGACAAGCTGCCAGCTGGATTTAATTCCCTTCATGCCCTCTCTTTGGGCCTGGCCACCCAGCCAGTTTTTTACCCTGTGAAGTGTACACTCATCCAGCAGCTAGTTTCTCCAGGGGTGTGCTGTGGGAAACAGTGTCAAAGGCTTCACTAACATACAGGTAGACAATATCTACAGCATTTCTCTCATCCACTGAGATTTGCATTGTCATAGGAGATCATGTTAGCCAAGTAGGACCTGCCTTTCATAAACTATGCTGATTGGACCTGATCACCTGGCTGTCCTCCACATGCTGTGTGATGGCACTCAAGATGATCTGCTCCATAACCTTCACCAGCACTGAGGTTCAGACTAACAGGCCTGTAGTTCCCCAGATCCTCCTTCCAACTGTTCTTGTAGATGGGCATCACATTTGCTAACTTCCAGTCAACTGGGACCACCATGCCATCTCATTCTTATACTACTACCTCTCCTGAGGCCCTCTTTGCAATTAAAAGTATACTTACAAGCATTTTTTAACTGTTTTTTATTGTATCTATAAAAAAAACCCCAAACCCCCCATCTTTCTGGGAATGTGTATTTTACTTGAACAGTCTCTTTTAATAATATTGGCAATGTTTTGTTTCCAGTTAATTAATCTTCTGCAGTTACATGTAATCTCCACACTGTATTGTGCCAAAAAAAGATAAAATGAATTCTAAAATAAGATTAATTAAAATATCTAAAAACCTGTGTTTCATATTAATGTGTAAAAAGGCATAATTCCTAACAACTACTGTTTTGACCTGAAAAAACCCAACAACAGAATAAATGGATTACTATTAAATTAATTGCATACTTAGCTGTTCTATTGCACTCTTCTGTCCACAGATTCCTAAAGAAATCAATAGCACTTCTGTTATTTGCAGACTGAAGAATTGAACCATAGGAACTGGTGGGTGTCCAGCAGGTTAACATGAAGACTCTGTAGCACTTTTTTTTCTGAGGTTTCCTACATCGGCCTGCAATGACTTATGGTAGTAGCACGATTCTGTTTATCTCATGGAATCCCATCTGCAAGGTGCTCAGCATAAATCACTTACAGGCAAAGGATGTCATTATGGCCATGAATTCCACCAAGACTATTCTCATGCATAAATTTAAGCCCAGTCTGAAATATGTGTAGACCCAGACCTTGATGAGATAACTTTTTTTTTTCCCCACAGGACAAGCAAAGTATCAATGTACTTCTGAGATGCCATGTAAGTTCTTGAAACAGATTTTAATGGTGTATCGATTCTTTGTCTGGGATGAAATCCAGTCTGTACAGTTCTCAATCCTAGATAAATGCCCCTACTATTAAAATATATGTTATCATTAAATAAATATCAATTTATTACCAAGTTCCTTCACTGTTATTTAAAATGTTTGTTTTCTTATTTTCTGAAGAATAATAAAACTGCACTCTGAAAACTAGTACACATTTTGAATCAGTTTCATTATTATCAAATCAAAAGTCACAAGCACAAACATGTATTATATCTGTGTTTACACATACCCTAAAGTTTTATTTAATGGAATTCTTCAATGAAATTCATACTTTTATCTACTACAATGTCTTTCTGCTGCATCACTTTGATCTTATAAACCATCTTGCATTTATATATTCCGATACCAGGTACTATTACGAGTTACATTAAAGATATGTAAACAAACTCAGTGCTATGGTATCTTTACAACTAATTTGCATTGATTTAAGCCTTAGATGGGAAAAGTTTCCTTGCAAAGTTTTTTTCCATTCTAAATAATTAGTAGCAACCATAAAATAAATAATTTTCTGAAGTCCAAACAAGCATGAGGAAAATTGTCCTCCTAAGGCTGAATAACCAGCTCTCATAAACTTGACATAATTTTTTAACATTCACATTCAAGGACAACATTTGGTCCTTGCTGAGAATAAGCATGTGATGCAAGATCTGCCAGTGTAATTAATATACATCTGACCTGCAATATCTCAACTATTTCAGATGTGCACCAGTCTCAGTCAAAGTCTTTCAATTACAGCAAACTATATGGTGATTTTGCAAAGCAAATAAAACATCCACCAGGAGTCAGTCTATGATGACAACTAGATCTGAAACAGCTGATGCCTCACCTTTTCTTAGCTACAGATACAGTAGAGCAGTTGGTGTTGTCTATTTTGACTTCTGTAAGGCCTTTGACATGGTCCCACACATCTTTGTCACTAATTGTAGAGATCTGCATTTGATGGATGAACTTATTCCATGGAAAAGGAATTGGCTGGATGGCTGCATCCAAAGAGCTGCAGTCAACAGCCAAATGGAGATCAGTAACAAGTGGTCCATACTGGCATGGGTACTGTTCAATGTTCTTCTTAATGACATTGATAGTGAAACTGAGCAAGCTTGCAGATTATACTGAGCCGAGTAGATATCGGTAGATAAAAAACGAGATATGAGCTAGTAACTTGTGACTGCAGCTCAGATACCGAATCTTATCCTGGGCTGCATAAATAGAAGTATGGCCAGCAGATAGAAGGAGGTGATTCTCTCCCTCTCTCCATTCTTATGAATCCCCATGTGGAATCCAGCTCCAGAGTCTCCAGCACAAGAAAGACATGGACCTGTTAGAGTAGGTCCAGAGAGGGGCCATGAAAATGATTTGAGGATTGGAACACCTATGAAGAAAAGCTGAGAGAGTTGTAGGTATTTACTCTAGAGAAGAGAAGGCTTCAAGGAGAACTCATTGTGACCTTTCAATACTTAAAGAGGGCTTATAAGATGGAGAGAGGCTTTTTTCCAAAGCCTGTAGTGACAAGACAAGGGCTAATGCTTTTAAACCAGAAGAGCGTAGATTTAGATTAGAGATAAAAAAGAACTATGAGGATGGTGAGACACAAACAAGTAGCCCAGAGAAGCTGTGGATAAAGTACCCCTGGCAATTTTCAAGGTCAGGCTGGATGATTTTTTTTTTTTCAGTAACTTTTTAATAGAAATAACTTTTTTTACACTGGTAAATCAACCATGTATTGTAAAGACAAGTCGATACAGTGAATGTCATATATACATGTTTACATCCAATAGCTTTTAAAGCATTTTTACAACCTATGGAGTGTATCTGTGTGTACAGTGCATAACAACTTTTTTAACAGTGTATTTATCATATTTGAATGTTTCTGAAAACACTTCAAGTGTGTTCATGTCTGCAGGATATGACTTCTGTTACTTGTTTAAATGAAAGTGATACACCAATCTGTATGTGATTCAAAAAGTCGACAGCAGAAGGCTATAGTACTCTACATAGACATTCTTGGTTAACATTAATCTGTGTCACCACAATAATTTGATGTACTGCAAAATTAAACACATCTGAACAGAGCCCTACTGTTCGTATGCCACAGGCATTTTTTTCTGCTTCAGATGACTGATACAGTCCTCACTGTTGCAACACCTTGAAGCAAGTCTTTCTATATAGCCTCCTATTTCATTTCACGTACAGTAAATGTAAGCAAGCATTATATAGTAGGGATTTTTGAGTTTTAACATAACTAAATCTTAATTAGCTTGCTTGCATGAGAAGCAGCACACTATTCATTCCACCAGCTAGTTCAGGCAAACAACTCCCTTGAGTTTTCAGCCACTTGCTTCATAGGTTTCTTTTGTCTAGCAAACCTGAATTCATCCTCTATATTTGCTATTAAACAAGAGACCAGAAAGCAAAACAAAACAAACGTGTATTTGAGCCTTGGGGAGAAAAGGAAAGTGGAACAGTACATTCAAAAGTGGCTGATATGAAACACAAGACAGATCACTACAGCCTTTTGAAGAGAAGTTCGCTGTTGCCCCCAGAAAAACAAGATGTTAGGAAACAAAACTTGATTTTTGAATACTCTAGAAATATGTCCAGAACCCATGCTAATCGCTTTCTCTGTATTACAATGTTGCCTTACAGGATAAGTTAATCCTGCTTCTACTGCTGAACAGAGGAAGAGTAACAACCTGTTTTTGTCTTGAGACAGCACGCAAGCTGCTTCTTCACTGACATACACCTGCCCCATAGACAAAGGCGAAGAGAGCTGGCACAGTTGCTGCCTTAAACACAGTCCCTTGTGATACTATATTATCAACATCTGTTCTGTACTCAAGCGTGTCCCAGAATTACAGCAGTTCTGTTAAATCCATATCATTTTAGGGTACAAATGTTTATAATTTGTTCTATTACGTGGTTTCTTAGAAAGCCTTCACCACTGTATTACATGAATTCTCTTCCTTGGACTCCAGCTTAAATATTCAATAGTTCCATGAAAGTCATGAGATTAGACCATTGTGAGACTTACGTAGAAGTAAGGCACTTGTCATGAAAATTTTGTCATGAGAGGATCAATAACTATACATATTTTTATCATTGATGGCACTGAAAGATAATTCAAATTCATAATTTTGATGTATCAGTGAAGTTCTTACACCTCATAGAGACTAAGGTGGACATTTGTAACAGCTTCAGATTTAGTCATATGATTTGTCCTTTTTCTTCTGTAATGGAGAAAAGAATTGTATGTGTATTAGTATTAGGTGGACGGAATTCATTCTCAGTTTAATCTGTAAATTGTTTGCATTACAGAAAACAAAATCAGAGAAGGGCCACTGGTATTTGAAGTGGAAAATGCCTTAAGTTTGCCACAACTTTCATTTTCTGTGACAATTTGGACAAACAAACAAAAATTTCTATTGTCTGAATAGGCAAGTTTTACCATTCTGAATCACCATCACATAGCTCTAGACTATTTTTTAAGGAATTCTCAGCTTTGTCTCATGACTCTTGAAACTGCCTCAAGGCTCATGAAGCTAAAGAAAACGTACATTTTGGTGTTTTCACAGTTGCTTTTGCAGGTAGTGAGGTACACAGCAAAAATCTTGTTTACATTATCAAATTGCTTAGAAGATTTAGTCTAGACTAGACACAGAATTTGATTTTTTAAAAAAATTTTAAAAATCCTTGTCTTACCTGATATCTCATCCCACTCAGTAAGACATCTCTTTGAAAAGTGCCACATCTTCTCTTAAAGCAG
>WEIS01099949.1:0-12337 GCA_013389965.1 Todus mexicanus
TTAGTGGTTCCCGCAGAGGTGGTACCAACGACTCAACTCTGCAGAGTGAGGGTAGCTAAACCCAATCCTTCATTGACAATTTTGTCCTAATTAGTTGCATCTCTCCCTCCTTTTGCTTTTCTTCTGCCCTTTGGAGGAACCCCTCTTTTCACAGCAACTAGGTAGTTAGACCAGGAATTTGGACTCCACCTGGAGCAGCCACTGCCCAAAAGTTTAACGCTGGACCTAACGCTAAATGAGTCTAGCATTGGGTTAGGTGAAAATAATCAATGTCTTTCAGGCTTCAAAATAAGAGAAGTGCAAGTCTTGAAGTGACAACCGGTTTGAGAATTCTACTTAGCACTAAATTAAGTTACAGTGCCACAAGTCTCGAAACCAGGGACCAGTTCCATGAAGCCCCATTCTATTTACCAGCATAAACATATAGACCTAATTAGAAAATAATTTACAATAATGCAGTTATTGATTAAGCTTCATGTCTGTATGTTCAAAGGTACACACTTTCTTGTCAGGATTGTAATTTCACTGCAGTGTGAGGAGCAGAAAATTGATCTGCTCTGATGGAGCTGGAACTTGTATGGCTGAGGTCTTCTACCAACAGAAATATGTTTCAGTACGATTGTTTTGAGTGAAATCTTGTAAGGATACGGCTCAACGTATTTTGTCTGACTTCCTATCTTAGCTGAACAGTCTTCTTTCTTTAATACATCCACACAATGAAAGAGAAGCCTAATCAAAAAGTTTTGAGAGATCCAAACCACTGTTTCCCCCAAAGGCATGTACTCCTGTCTCTCATTGTAACCAGGGCCTGGATTTGGCCTCAAACAGGGATGGTATCACCTGTGACAACAAAGACTGCGGAAAGGTTGCGCCTTCTGTGTTGCGTGTTGCAACACAATGAACAAAAAAGCAGCAGTTGGGGATTTTGTAACAGACGATCATGTTTTAAGCTGCATTAGAAACCTTTCTGTAGCAGAGGTTAGAAAGCCTGATGTATGGTTGTTAAAAGCTGATTCCACAAGAAACTGTCTTTGAATTAAAAAGGAGAGGCTTGGAGCTTCGTGAGGGCACAGAAGTCAAGAACAGTCAATGTTCTGTCCCGTCAGTACCTGACTGATTATTTGCTTTAGAAAAGAGAATTTAAGAACAGCTGTAGTGATATTAGCATTGCATTATTTGATTTACAACATGATGAAATTGTTGTATTTTTACTCTAGGAAGATGTTTATATATATATTTAAGGTTGTTGTCACAACCTATGTCTTTGAAGAAGCAAGAATAACGTCCAAGTTAGTCCCATTTCTGGAAAAGTCTCAATTTGAGGGCTGCATACTCGGCTAAGAAGATAAACTTTTCTGTCTCCATGGCTTTACAAGTAACAGTTGCACTGACTTTAAGCAGAAAATGGCAATTTTGAAAATGGAAAGGAAATGAAAACCCAAGTGACTGAACTTTCACAGCAGCTCATCTAACTTTGCATGCTTACCACTAAGGGCAATGCTATTTATGCACACCCTTGAAGTCAACTGCTTTGATGAGCAAGAGTACAAAGCACATCTTGGTTCCCTGTAAGGAACAGTCCCTAAATTTCATACAGAAAAGAAGACGTTTTCTTTGTACAGCTACAATGCAAGAAATTATGCCAAAAATAAGGCGAGATTAATATTTTGAAGCAAAGAAGAGATGGTGGGGGCAGGAGGAGAAAAAGTGAAGGAGACTTGTTAAGGGGAACAAGTAGGTATCTTTGGGTGACTCACCATTCCTCTACTTACGGTGGTACAAAACCACTCTAAACATCCCACCACATGCATATACAAGCAAATGAACAAAACAAACTGGAAACAAAATAAGTAAGTGCTCAGCTTGCTATTTAGTTACAACTAAAGGTATTCTGAACAAGATCAACGCTGGATTTCTCTGTCGGTAGATGAGGTGTTTCCCTACAGCACAGGGCACAACAATAGGTGCTAGGATACAGCTCACTACATTTGCAAGCATAAATGTATCTTGTTTGGAGGAAAAAACCCTGCCGTTCTTTATATAAGTGGAAAATCTACTCCTGTAAACGCGGCTTTAAGGCTGGTGCCTGTTACACTTTATTAAAAATGTAAGAATGAAATACAATCCAAAACCCCAACTTACTTTTAAAACTGTTAGAGCGACGCAAAATTGACTGTTACTTATGTTTCTAGATACAGAGCAATAAAGTTTTAAGGCCCCATCTGTCATTGCACCTGAGTGGCCTTCGCAATACAAGCATGCATGATGGCAGAGGGCTAAATTTGGCACGAAAAGTGGGTGCAACTGGAGTGAAACCATCTCATGCCAGCGGTAAACTCAGCCCACAGTGTTCAGAAGGAAAGATTTTCTAAACCACAACAGAATCTGCTGATATGGGTCCCTTGAAAATTATTTAATGACTGGAAATCTTTGAGGGAACGGAACAGATGAAGTTCCTCAGTGGCCTTTTACAACAGTCACTTCACTAATGAACATCTGGAGCTCTTGCTGCTCTCATACTTTTATACTATCTAATCCGTATTGCATTAGACCTTTATGTGTTCACGATAAGCTGGCAGCAAAGGCTGCCTTGAACAGAAAGAAAGGATGAAGACAATTTTTTCGTTAAAAAGACATTTCCCTTTGGAGTCTGAGGTACATTATTGGTTTCTTCCAAGAGCAGAACACAAACTGCCTCTCTATTTGTGAAACATTATTATTATTATAGCTTCCATTTGAAGATGTTTCTTGAAACAAAATCCTCAGGACTATTCCTGTATGTGAATCAAACTAAGATACCATGGACAAGCACAGGATCACCATAAGCTACACTGAAAAAATTCAATCCAATGAATGATTTGTTCTGGGGCGTGCAATTCCCACTGATTTCTCCATCAGCTGCCCCTAATAGTGGTGTTGGTTTGGATCAGCCCTTCTGTAGGGATGGACTTATGAGATGGATATACCAGACAGGATGGACCTGGTTCTATATACAACTGCCTGCTAGGCAAAGGTAGCATCAGAAGCCACACTCCAGGCTGCCTTGTGTCTGGACCACAGTTTTTTGGCAACCCCTAAAGTCCATCAGGGAGAAGGCAGCTGCTGCCCCTCTCTCATACAGTGTCAGAGACCTTCTCCTCCATTTCTTCATCAGCAACTTGCCCACAGTAATTTGGTGACACTGACCTCTCTCTGAATCACTTCTTATGCTGTTCCTTTCCAGCAACTATCCTATAAATAAAAATCCATTCAAATGCTCGTTACTAAGAAAATGAAGGGCTTGTAAAACTGGTCATACCACGGTGAAGATTTTGTCTGCAAGGACGTTACTGAAAGCTTTGATGTGCTACATTCAGACAAGCCCGTTAAAACTCTCCACTGATTATTTTCTCTGGTTTTAGTGCATCAGTATTCCTTCCCAAACTGTACTTTCAAATCTCACTCGATTGTTTAAGCATTTCACTTTTCCCTTCACGAGTTTCTCCACCCATCCTTTTGAAGCTCATGACCACCACGATCCCTGTTTGATATGGTCAGGTCCTTCACGCTCCTCTGACATCCCAGGTCCAGCTCTCAGAGCAGTGGATGTGCTGCTGACTGTCACAGACCTGTGCTCCTTCACCCCCCAGGTATTGATGACTCCTAAATTTCTACCCAGTTTTCACTAATCAGACTGAGTTTCAGCAAGGGCCTAAGAAAAGTCTCTTTCCTAACTTTCCAAATTTGTTTTTTCTCCTCGTTTTATATTATTTGGCAGGCTAGAATTGTTGTGAGTCCTCTACTCTGAAGCACAGAGGAAGCAAAAACTCGCTCAGCATGGGGCACTGCTGTGCTGGGCTTCAGCTCAGAGCCTTCGCTCTGATGGTAAGGAAGAGAGCACATTAGCAGAGTATCTCCCTGCTCCTGCTTTGCTTTTTGGCAAGAACTGCTACTCTGAGCCAGCAGGTGTTTAATGCTATTAAATTTATGGGTAGGGAAAGCTGTTGAATTTTAAAACATCTGGGTAACATAAATTATCAGAACTTTTTTTGCCAGTATAAGGCTGCAAACTGGTTTTGAAATCTGCAGAAAAGCATTAGCAGCATTGCCAAAAACATGTTTAGTTTTGAACCTTTGACCATATGACTCTGGGATCTCTCAAGAGCCCTCATGTTCAGAGCTACAGCGCCCATAGCACAGGAGCTGGGAAACACCAGGCAGGCAGACAGCAGCCGAGTCTCACCAACATTCCAGTTTTGGTGGGTTCCAGATGGATGACTAGCATGCCAGAAAGCATCTAAAGCCATTGCTGTTTCTCACATTGTGCTCAGTCTCCTGCAGCTCATTCTCCAAGATCTGACCCACCTTCTTCTTCCTCACATAGGTCTGGTTGCTCTTAGCTCTCATAGAAAGTGTAACGGAGGCAGGGGTCAGGTAAGGAAGAGGAAAGTCTCAAGTGGGAAAGTTCACTGGCTCTCATGATGTGAAAGAGCTACGGAACAGCATGAGCAGGTAACATGAAGCATGTAAAACACTCAGGACTTTTCTGTTTGCTTTGCAGCCAACAGTTTTACTTGAGGACAAATAGCGAGAGCTCCTGAGACGCTCAGGACCTGTGGCCCAACAGGAATGAGGACAAAATGCAGCCACAGGAAGATGACCTGCGGATGCTTTATGTCTTGGAGAGTCCATCTCTAATCTAGGTGCCTGAAGGGGAGATAAGAGAAGGAAGAGGAGGGGCACAACCATCCTATAGCACAATGTACCATGCATTAGGTAAATACACACCACACATACTACTTCGTATTTTCTCTGCTATGGCTGAGGGTAGAACGGTAACCTGTTTTCAAACACTCCTGATTCAGGGGAAGGTCAGATGTAAATAAAAATGTGATGTCTAGCCTCTAGCTTTACCCTGAGCTGTATTTGTTTAGGAAAAAAATCAATGTTTGGAATAATATTATCAACTGCAGATAAGGAGTGAGCTGAAAGATGAGTTAGGAGCATTACGTCGTGGCCACCCTCAGTTCCATTACAGCTCTGATTTCTTTTCCCCATGAAAGAGCAAAAAAATATAACAGATAAGCCTGGGCCTTTCCACATCACCTTGGTTTGATTGCCAGTTAATGGACTCGAGCGTTTTCTTTCTGTGGCTTTGCAAATCTCAGCCGAACACTTTCCTCAATGAAGCAGCCCCTACTGCTGGCCCTGCTGCAGCTGTGGAACATCTGGGTGGGAAGATCCTTTGCCCCCCGGACTCCCCAGAGCCCAGTGCGGTTACTCGAGTGGTGCACAGGGAGTATGATTTGGCTCTCTACATTTCCTGTTGTGAAATCTTAACTTACTCTGATTATTGTGGTTTATAGATGGCTGCCAAGTTATTCGAAGTTCTTTTCCTCCTATCCTTACCTTGCCTGGATATCACGTACACACACACATATATGCACACATATACATTATTAAACTTGTTATTTCAAACCATTAAAACACACGCTTAATAATAATAATAAATATCTCCACTTTTCTCAAGTCTTGTGGAAATTCTAAAGGTTTAGTTTCATACGCTACCAAAATCCCCAATTACGTAAATTTTCACTTTTCCAATTTAAAATGACTTTTAACCGAAAGCAAAACAAACACAGGCAGTTACTGTTGGCACGTACCCGTAACTTTTTTCAGCAGGTTTTCTACCAGCCATTCCCTTAAGCTACATTTCAAAACCACAGCTTATTTTTCCTCCTGTACAAGAGCAAAGATTTGATGTCATTTTCCTGACTACACAAGGAGATCTATCATCATCTTTTCTAACCAACTACTTCCCTTCATTCATCCCCAAATCTGTCTCTGTTGTTAAATGTAGTGTAATACAGAACGAACCCCTCTACAATAGAGTGGTTACCTCATCTAAAAATCACTTTTCTTTGTTAACTAGTGATTTTCCACTCCTTGCAGTGCCCAAATAATATCATAAAGAGCTTAAGGCAAAAGGAAGCACTTAGAGGCAGCATTCTACTTATTAAATACCAAACACTCCCAAATTATTCCAAGAATATACTAAAAAATATTAGGCTGTGCACTATAAAATTCTACTCTTTTACAATTCTTTCTCCCCCAAATTGCACCATTTATTTTGCAATACTAAAATTTGGTGAGCGTTCACCATCTAAAATGGTGCTTAGGGAGGAAGGAGCTGCCAGGAACACGATTGAAGATGGCAACCTCTGTCAGAGGGTCTTACCCTTCAAGGGTCCAGGCTCTAGCTTCACAGCGTTTAGTTTTTCACACTGTTTAGGGTTCAGGACACTTTAAAAAGCTGAGAAAAACGCCCACTTTGGCTCTCCAAAGACAGCAGCAGAGGAGCAGCAACCCAGAAGAAGGGATGAAAGACTAGTTTGTTCTCAAGGACAGTTTTGGTACAGCAAGATTTAGCAGTTAGGCTCCAGGGTTAATCTGAAATCAGCTCTTTAATCAGAGCTGGGAAACTGAGGCACAGATGCACAGGACACTAGAAGAGATGCGATTCGACCCTATCACAGAGACAATTAAAGAGTAGGGAATTTAGGAATCTAATAACCCATATTGGAATTTAGCCAAGATGCCGAAGCAGATGCACAAAGCTGTTGCAAGGATGCTTTGTGTATTCTTTATCATTTTAATATCTTATGTTCTACCATATGCTCCCACATTTCAATCATGGCAATATAAGCCACAGAAGAGGTAAAAGAAAATGTTGACAAAACATTTATAGAGATTAAATTCCCTAAGGATCTTTTGGGTCTGGGATTTTAAAGGCATTCCATTTTCAAAATGCTGCTAGACTTAAATAATCCTGGGGAAATATTCCTTTCTCCAGGGGACAGCTGGAAACACAAGCCATAGACTGTGCCCAGCGATGGAGGAAAGTCCACAGACTAAAGAAAAATAGGGGAAAAAAATATCTCCAAATCACATGAGAAGGCCCGTGGGCAAGAAAGAGAAATATTCAGAGCAGGGGACACCCGGCCAGGAAGGAGCATGGCCAGGAGAGCTACCACACAGCTGCTTCCTCTCCTGCTCCCTCTCGAAGCGCTTTGTCCTTTAGCTGACTCTGGCTCCATCTCTTTCAGCAGGCTTCCTGCTCTTTGTAGATTTAAACAATTTCTGGTTATTTGTTTATATGCTTTTGGCTGTTTGCTTTGCAAAATGCCTTGCACTACCCCTGCGTTTCTGTCTCGTATTTACCTGCCATTAATTATAATCCTCTTCAGAAGCTGAGTTCTTCCTGTACAGAGACACATTCAGCTTTTTCAGAATTCTGCCTTTACCTATACCATTAATTTGCAATCCTGCTCTTTGAGTTGCTCTTCTTTTTTTCTTTTTCTTTTTTTTCCTAGGGGTAGTCATTTATTACTCATTTTATGGGATGTTTAAGTAGCCCCCATGCTGAGCTGCAACACTTTAATTTCCTCACTTTTCACCTTAACATCTTTTTTACTAGCTTCCTCATTTTTAAGCCTTCAATTTAGTGCTCAATTTAGCATCGGTATACTGGTTCTTGGTACAATTCATCCTCTGAGGACGTTAGTTGGAATTATATTATTACTTAAGTAGCTCTACATTAACGTCACTTCTGTGGGACTGCATCACAAGGCAGAGATACATGAGCTCGTTGCACATCGGCCAGCTCAAGTTAAAATATTCAGCGCAAGAAGCACTGAAGGTAAAATTTACTTGGAGTTTTGAGGGATCACTGGGAGCTTTGCCCCAAAACCAGTGTGCCCAGATACGCAGTTTTACACACAACCAAAAAAAAACCACACAGAAAACTTGGCAACCAGCTACAGTCACATCAAGAAACCGTGTAAAAAAAGAGCAACACACCTAAATTTTGGGAGACCAGTAGCTCTGAGGGTTTACCACACACTGCATGTGAACAAAATGTCTTGACAGAAAATCCTGATTGAATTCAGTGTCTTCCACCAAAAATGCTGATTTCCTTAAAAGCTGAATTTCTGAGGGTTAATTTCAAGTGTTTTTTAATTGTACGTACCTCTGTGCTCTCTTTAGGGGCCTGGCCTTTCTTTGTGGGATTTTATGCAGTGCCTCTTGTAAGATAATGTTAATCTTCAACCAAATGCCTGGGCCTTCTCCTAATGTCATGTTTAAAGCAATTCCCTGCTTCAGTTCTATGCCTGCACCTCTCATTTTTGCTTTCAGATGTGGAAGGTGTCACCTGAGCATTGAAAAATAAACCAAGAAAACAGGGCATCACGGTACTCATCATGACACATTTTGCTCCTCAGACCAGCAGCACCCAGCAATGCCGGTTACTTTATTTTCTGAAGCCAAGACCAGCTGAAAGTTCAGATATGCATTTATCACCACAATGGAAAACACAAATTGGCTTCTTTTCCTTTGCCTTTGTACGAAGTCATTACCAAACATATTGACTTGCAACCCCAGGGATTTGGAAGCAGCCAGATTTAGAAGAGGAATAAAAATACTAGGGTTTTTCAGCAATAGAAGAGTGAACTTGAAGCTACAAAGGAGAGAAAGAGTGAGAGAGACAAAAGCAGTCATAGAATTGAGACTGATGACTTTGCAACTGGAATAATACAGTTACAAAATTAACTAACTTGGAAAACGTTTCAGACTCAGAACATTAAAAGTTGGTACTTCTAAGTATGAATAGGGAAGGACCAAAGCTACAAGGAATATAAATGCATGATTTTGTTAGTAGGAAAAGGGATAAAGGGATAAGAGAAGGAAAACAGGCAACATAACAGCTTGGATCCAGCCTCTTCTTAACCCCAACACCAAAGAGTGCCGAGACATCTAACGAAGGTCACTGTATGGATAAAGTATATTTTTGCTCCTGTTGGCATCTGAGTTGTCATTAAGTGTGGCTTGGCCGCTGTTGCCAAAAGCTCTAACGTAGTGCTGCCTCTACCCCCATGTTTCCTAGAGTCGCAAGCAGCCGGGAGGATGGCGTAAAGAAATACAGCAGTGACCCTCCAGACTGTATGAGAGGATTGAGACGCTACATCAGCTTCTCCTGCCACGGACAGCAGGGAAGCCTTGAGTCTGTATCTGCCCATCCACCCCCACTGCCCCTGGGTGGTTGGGCAGTTGCTGCATTTCCAACCACATGCTGATGAGTTTTTCAGCTTCTGTAAGAAGGAAAAGCTCATATTCCAGTAATGTAGACATCTACAGCAATATCCTTCCCCGTGCAAAATATTCAAGGGGAAGCTAGAAATGTTAAGCCATTCCCTACCCAATAATCACCTTAAAAGGACATCCCGGTTCCAATTGCTTTATGATGCTTCTGGTAATGCACATCAATAGATAGCTAGACAGTTATGTTCCAAACTCTATCCAAAACGTTCCATAATCAATTTTTTTACCTCATAGGAGATTCAAAATTCAATCGACTGGCAGCTTAGGCAGGAGAAAGCTATGTTTAAACATCATCCCCCGTGTGCCTGCAGAGTATAATACTTTTAAAAAGCTCATTTGACATATAGAAAAACATTTCACTATCCATAAACACCGTAGCTGTGTGTATAAAAGAGCAGGTAAATTAAACTATCTGAATGAAAAAAGAGCTGAACAACGGGAGCAAAAATCAGCTGAATTGAAATGAGGAAAAGTTGAAGCTCTTTGTATCAAATAAAGAGTGTGGCAGGAAAAAAAAAGCCCTCTGAAATATTCATGTTCTGCAAACACGCTTTAAGTATATATGAAAATCTCAGTTTTTCACTTTTATCAGGTCATGGCTTAATCCCTGGATAGGCACATTCTGACCCAATCGTTCTCATTGTGGGATCAGGGCTTAAATGACCTATTTGGATCTTAGATAGAGCAGCTGCTCTGGGGAGACCCAGGCTCTCTGCAGCATCTGTCTTCCTTAATGGAAAGCAACTTCCTATTTATTTACCTGCAAAAGGCTGCAAGTACCATTACGAGAGCGCTCAGGCCAATTTCAGTGTCACGTCCTGAGATTAAAAAAAAATATTTCTCTTTGATGCTCTATGTTGGTTTCAATCAGGAATTTCCAACCTGCTTTCATTTGCCTGTATTCCTTGCACCAAACGTTAACAGTAGGAAACCTGCAACACCCCCAGTGTTACCCGAGTTGTGAAAAAGGGAGATACTCGGCTTACTGAATTATTTCCAACTGCTACTGTAGCTCTCTGTGCATCTCGAGTAGAAAGGGGGGGGAAAAGTGAAACCTAATCATTAAAAGAAAACCTGTTTGGATTGTTTGAAGTGTGAAGGTCTTGTGTTTTGTAGTTAGAAAATGCACTTCCTTACATGTTTCTTAATCTGATGCAGGTTTTTCTTTCCTTCTTTTTTTTTTTTCCCCTCTTGCTTTTAATTTGACACGCCAGTCAAAGTTAACATTAGGGAAAACAGCAAATATAAACCTGGTAATTTATATGCATTCGTGTTGTACACCATAATAGCTCTCATCTTGGCAAAAGTTAGCAGATTGTTCTCTGCTCTCAGGAGGAAATAGCATTCATTTTAGCTTTTAATGGAGCTTTAGGGTTATAGTAACTCAAATTAAACTAAATCATCATGAATTATTTCTGAATCCCAAGTTATGTGTTCTCTTTTCTTCCCTTTGTTGGTTTGTGACCGTATGAGTTTCAGACACTGGAAACTTGTGAAATAAATAACGACCCCCCAAAAAAAGAACCTGTTTAGAGGGAAACAACAACACCTCAGACCGTGCTTGCAATGACAGGAGTCCTGTCTAAGCACCAAGGGCACAACCGACCTCACATCTGTTATGGTCCAGGATGATGATGTTATGGGCTTAAGGAACTATTTCATCACAGGAACAACAGCTACAAGTATAAATCCTCCGGCAGAGGTACTTCCACCAGAAAACCACTGCCTTCACATTACAGCTTGCAAACAGAGGAGAAACTAGATGTAAACATCGGGAGGGGGATTAATCACTGCTACTTGGCCAAATATCATGTAAAATTCCAAAATTATCTTCGAATAGCTTTTCTACAGATCTACCAACAGAAAACTTCAGTTCATTTCTCTCCATTTATCTAAAGCCTCCTGTTTCTGTGTGGAACAGGAATGAACAGTCAAGCCACTGGTTCGACAGTGCCAAAGTGCATGCAGATGAGACATTAGGTTTAAAACTCAGATTTCTGTGACACGAGCCATAGCCACCAAAACATAAATTGTATTTTATTCTTTTCCTCATGAGGTTGGCGTTCTTTCTAAGGTGTCCTCCTGAAAGATTTGTGTGTAGATTAACTCTACAGCTTCATGAAGAACCACAGAGCCTGATGATATGTTAGATGGTTTGAGGAACTACTTCTGGCCCAGACAAGTCATGATTTCTGTACCTACCTGTTGCTATGTTTGGTCTACGATAAAATGTTACTGGACTTCAACCACCGAAATTCCTTTTTCTTCTTCTCAATCAATCAAAAAAAGGTTAAAATGTATTTTGGACTGTACTCATTCAGAAATTATGAGAGGTTCTGAAGTTCTTCAGATTTTGGTGATTCAATAAAAGTGCCACAGAGCTATGATGAAAAGTCAGCGTTGTTTCTTCTTTGCTAAATGTCTATTGTAAAGCAAATCAGGTGTACTTACAGGTTCAAATTTTGCCACTTGTGGTTTGCAGGCATATTTTGCCGATGTATGTTCTTGGTTAGAAGCCATCTAGGATGAATAAGAAAGAGGATAAATAACTTCTAGGTTATCTACATTTGACATGTTATATTTCTTATATGTAATTAACCAGGGTAAAACAATCAAAGAAGAAAATACACCTAACTGGTGAGTTATTTATAGCCGTGGTTGTTCAGCTACTTGGCATTAACTCTGTACGTGATGAACCATTTATAGATAAGGAAGAACTGTTGGCTTCCTACCAGAAATGGGCTTTTCTGCACTCCCTGTAGCTTCTCACACAGAACAGACTCTCACCAAAAGAGCAGCAGAGCTTTGGATAAAGAAAATGTAGGTTCTTTGGAAAGTCAGTGGGGAGGCACATACAACTACATCACATCCCACATGCAAGCAACTGTAACTGCACAGGCTAGAACCAGTGGAAAAAATGTGCTTTTGATGATCTTTACATAAATCTAACAATGTAACTTGACGAAAGTTGCTACTACAATAGCAGCGACGTTCTCAACTCTCTAGTTTGCTCCTCTTGCCCCTTCTACATAGCTCTATCTTCTGCTCTCTAATGACAGCATCTTGTTTTCTGCAAGAAATTAGGTTTATTTGATCCTAGAGCTAAGAAGGAAAATGAAAATGAGCTTTGGAAACAACAAAAAAAAGGCATATTCCGCATTTCTCCGGAGTTTACTGGCAAAATCTAGAGGTTAACAGT
>WEIS01099971.1:0-10512 GCA_013389965.1 Todus mexicanus
TTAGTCCTATCTCTGGGATGTTACATGGCTGCATAGCTCAATTAATGCTCTATGGCAGGAGGAGGAAAAAAAATGTCTCTCTTGTCAGAAGCGAAGTTATTTACTTTCAAAAGCTGACAGAATAGCACTGCAGGGGCTTCATTTATTTCCGTTCAGAATGTCATTATTGTGTAATGCAGAGGGACTTCTGCATGCGTTGCAGGCTTATTCTTGTAATCTTTAGTCTGCTGGCTGGCTGCAGAAGTGTAAAATGGTACACTGGAATGTTTCCCTATTCTGGCTTCAGCTCGTTCACTTTTGCAAAACTGCGTTCCAAGCATCTTAAATATTTACTGCTTAGATGGCGATAAATTCGTTTGTCGGAGGTGCTGATGCTTGATACATTCGGAATCACGCTCTGGCCTAGCTGAAAGACTGATTGCATCCTTAGTTACCTTTATAATGTGTGTCATTTTTCCTGATGGGTAGCGTACAGTTTGAGACTGCTTTTTCAGCTTTACTCTGTCATACTCCTTAGTTTTTCTAAGTCTTGCCTCAAAAGGAATATTTGAGTGCAGAATGTTTCATAAAGATGCTTTGCTATTTCATTTCAAGGGTTGAAAACATTCAACTTGTTTGTTGTATTGCACATAGGGCCAAGGTGAGATCAGTAACTTTGATAATCCCTATCCAGGTTCAGTGTGTGTCGCTTCAAATATGTAGGAGTGTTCAGAAATTGCAATTCCAAGAGTTTGGGTTTATTTTTCCTTACGTGTTGCTGTACGTTCTTTTCCAGCTCCTTAGAACATGGCGCTTAGCGCACGCACATGAAATCGCCTGTTGCTCTGGGGAAGATTTTCAGAACACCTAAAGCAGAAACACTGCTACAGCTGACTTAGATGTTCCTCATGCCCGGACATTGCCCTTCTTTCTGCTTGCTCTTAAAAAAAAATTAATAAAATAAATGCCTCAATGGAAAATTACTTCATTTGGAGCGGAGTCACCTATTCAGTGATAGTTGATTTATATTTTTGTTGTTGTTAAGACTGACCCCATTTTCAGTAAGGGTTTTTTTCAGTTTCTTTTTGATTTGAAAGTGGTAAGCCAAACATTTTAAAAAATTAAAATTTATTCATTAGCAGTAGATTTTATTTGAACACAACCTGTCTTTAAATGAAGGGGGAAAGATTCTGCTTCTAAATGGGCTTGCTTGCCTTTTGCCTTCTTTTCTCTTCCTTTATTTGCAGACATAAAATCCAATAAATTTCTATTGCAGTTGCTGGGCTTGGGGGAGAAAAAGCAGAGGAAAAGTACAAAGCTATTGGGAAGCGTCAAACACGGAGGATGATGAAGTACATTTCATAGCAGCCAATTCCAACCCCAAAATCCCTGTTGTGCAGGAAGGCTTTGCAGCTCGCACAGGAAATGCAGCCGTTGCCCAGCGTCGTGTTAATGATTTATACACCCCGCATCACTGCTTTTGTTCACTAGCAGAGCCAGGTTGTGTTAATAAAGGAATTTCAGGGAAAAGGGTCCCGGCATGCTGAGTTGTTTTGCTCAATGCGGTGGATGCTGCCTTCATAAATCAAAGGAATTTAGTGCTTTACAACCTTTCAGAGCTGCTCAGGGTGGTTGGTTGTGGGTTTTTTTCTGGTTTTAATCCGATTCACCTAGGAATATTTTCATTTGTTTTCTATAAAGAATGAATGAACTACTGGATGAGATCTATCTCAGCTGTTTTAGGGTTGATTGGTTTGCTTCACAGTGGCATTATGCTTCCATTTGTTTTCCATTTGGTATTTATGCTTTATGGTGTTGTCTATGGAAAGAGGCTAGCATGGTTTTATTAACATAAAGAGATGCAGATCACATTATAGTCTGTCTTATTTCTTAGAAATAACTAAATAAAATGTAAAGGCAAAATACATTTGCAGTAAGCAAAGCAACTTTGTATTCTTTATATAAAATAATAATAAAAAAATAATAACGCTTATTAAAGGATTTAGCATTTTAAACCTAGGTAATTTTTATTAGCAAAAATACACTTCTGTGTTCTTTAGCAATGACTGTGATTGTTAATTTTTAAAGTTGTGGGTTTTAATCCAGAAATTTCATTTCCTGATAGCTGCAGAATTGGGTACTTTATTTTGTATTCATTTACATAACGATTCTTTTCAAATCGTGGATCAATAGTGTTATTACTAAAGAAAATATGTATCTGTGTTTGATGACAGAAATGAAGATAAAGAAGGATGCTTTTAAAAGCAGCTCTCACATTCTGACATGAAATAGAGTATTAAACAATGTATAGGACGCTCTCCTAGAAAAGAAACTCTTGATTTGATACTTACAGAATCTAATCTTTACTTTCCATTACTGTTTTACAAAAGAGCAGAGGGAGGGGGACTGGTGGTAGAAGATAATTGCGTGGAACGCATTTTGTAGTTAAAGGGAATCTGGCTTTCTAGGGAGGGAATCTTAAGGCTTTGTATTACACAGCAGGCACCGTGGGTTTCATCTGTTTGGATCATTCAGAGTCATTGGCTCATGGAGCTTTTGGTGACAGAAAACGTGGCTGCCCCGTCCTGGCTTTGTTGCGGTAGAAAACGTGGTTCCCTCCAAGCTCTTGAGAGGCAGCAATGTGGGAAGCAGTATTGCAGTCTTGCAGAAGTTAAAACTGCTTAGTACTGAGAGGAATTTTTTGTTTGTAGTTTGTTCTGTGGTCTGAAGATAGATAAATACTGGCTTTTCCATTTTCATCACTGGTTTAAATATCACAGATTAATATAAGACAGGTGCCCGGTAAATGAGGTTTATGTTTATAGAGTACCATTTTTCTATTTGTTTGTCCTCTATTATTTGGGTGTGTGAGTGTTTCATTGTATTTAATTATGTCTGTGAGGCACAAGACAACAGTCAACATCTGCTCTATTGTTTCCTTGGTTTACAGATAGCTTTGATGGGTTATTAAACAATCTATTTTTCAAACAGAAAACAGGGAAACAAGCTGCACCCATATTATGTAATTTTCTGAAGGTACATTATGTAATTAGTTGTCTAGTATTTGCACAGTTATCTTTTATTTTGGTTGAATAAATGCTACTCCATTAAAAAAATATGCGATGATCCCAGGCAGTTTTTATTTAATAGTAAATTTCTAGTTTATGATAAATGGGTTAAGTTGATTTTGCCGCTACTAAATTGATTTTGCCATTTCACATTTTATATTGAAATAACCCTCTTGTTGTGAATACTAATACAAAAATTAGAAATGTGAATTAACTTTCATTTATTACTGAAACAGCTACCAATGAACTTTTACTGATTACAGAGGTATTAATTGACTTGAGTAAAAGTTTACACTGTTGTGAGAGCATCAGTTGGAGAAGGCAACACTCAAACTGCCTTTACGCTGAAAAGACATTACTCAGGGCAGACAATCCTTGGTACTCCTCTGCTGAGAGAAGTTGTACTGTACGAGTGGGGAGACAACGCTGTAGAACTTGACTCTTCTACAGATGGATCTCCTGTTGGAAGAGTGCTTGTTTCATTGCCTGGCTTGAGTTTTTTGTGTTTTGTTTCAATGTACCTGTCAAGTGGTTTAAGTTTCTCTGTGTAACACTGATGCCTACTCTACTCTCTCTGGATGGATGAAGGTAAATCACTGAAAAATTCCAACTACACAGTATGGCATCGGTTTTGCCTCAAAAATAGAATGTGGAAGACAATTTTCCAGGAACTAACGGTGAACAGATGTTCAGATTAGTCCTTCTGTAGCTTTTATCATTGCAGAAAGTCACTAGGGGTGGGTAGATTCAAACTGAATGTTAGGAAGAAGTTCTTCCCCATGAGGGGGGTGAGCCACTGGCACAGGTTGCCCAGGGAGGTGGTGGAAGCCCCATCCCTGGCAGCCTTTAAGGCCAGGCTGGATGGGGCTCTGGGCAACCTGCTCTAGTGGGAGGTGTCCCTGCCCAGGGTAGGGGGGTTGGAAAGAGATGAGCTTTGAGGTCCCTTCCACCCCTGACAATTCTATGATTCTGTTATGAATGTTTATGGAAGAACATGAGTTTATAGTATTTTCATTGAGCTGTCACTGTATATACCAGTACAGAGCTACAGTTATCTGTAGCCATTTCTTATGTGTGTACATTTGAGGACTTCAGGATGCTGTTAGTGTAATGTGCTTGGTTGATGTACACAGGTTTTCCATTGAAATAAAGTAACGTTTAGTAGCATTTCAGCATGAACTAAACTACCCCTTGGATATACATGAAGCGAATTCAAAGCAAAAAACCCCCATCTCATCAGCATAGTTACTCAGGAAGGTTTGCATTATGTAGAAGTGATGTTCCAACTGCTCGTTTAAATGTCGTGTTGCAAAATGGCATTCAGCTTTTAGCATCGAATGGAAATTCCTCGCTCCTTTGGGACAAGGGCTCATTAGAAAGACTTGGGAATCTCCCTCGCACTTCTCCACGTACATCAGCAGGAAAAGATGTGATTGTAAACCAGGGTTTCAAATCTGTTCTTTCAAGTGTTGGTGAATGCTCCTCAAGAGATTTGGAGGATTGCACTTGCACTTGTGACTCCACAAACATGTGACAAACAGAAACTCGAACAACAACCTCTGAAAACCAAAGGAATGCCAGGGTAGTGAGTCCTATTTGCAGGGCACTTTTTGTCTTCAAGGTGTATCTAGAAACCTGCTGCGGGGGGCAGGGGGAAGCAACTGGGGTTTTGTTTGCTGGAATGGGGTTTTTTCTGCAGTATTTATTGCTAGCTGGTTTGTTAAGATATATTTCTTAGGAGCTGCTCATGGTAAACAAACGTAGGTGCTTGCATACAGCCGAACAAATCATGCAGGTGTCTTCAAATGCATGTGTTGGAATGGAACATTCTGGGCTTTTTTTTTCTGGTGTACAAAGCAGAGATGGATTGTAGTGGGAGAGAAAACCAGGGGCAGAGTTTTCGCTGGGGTAAATCAACATGGTTCATTGACTTCCCCTAAGGACGTTGTCCTTGGCTTTGCTGTAAGATTAATGCATTGCACAGTCAATGTGTGTTTTCTCTCATCATCCCATTCTTGTATATTTTCCTTAAGAATAGTTTTAAATGGTGTGCGTCCCCTTCCAGCAGAAAGTGAACTTTGAAACTGCTTTACGGAACTGCTAAGAGAAAGTTGCTTCCACAGCTTTATGAAGGAAGCTGTGTTAGAGCACATAGAAGTGTCTGATTTGTGCTAGTGGTGGACACTAGTTATTTGTATAGTTTCATGAGGAGTTAGGGCTATGGAGCACAAAACTCTGCAGTGTTTTATTTGTATGATCTTAAGGAACTAATCAGGGCTGAACAGTAGAGGATAAGAATTCAGGAAATTTAGCTCTGTTACTAGCACCACAAATGACCGAATAGATCAGTAGAAAACAAGAAAAGTTGTTGACTTCCATTGCTTATGCAGTAGTACTAGATTGCACAAGCGTCTGAGGAAGCAGGCTGTGAAGGCGACCTGTCATTAAGAAAAAAAAAAAAAGAGGAAATTATAAAAGCCTTTGAAAAGAGTTAAGTCCCAGCAGGTCTGTTGAAGGATCTATGTAGCACTGTGCTGTCACTGCAATACCAGAGAGATGTTCCTGTGATAGCATTTATAATCCACATGTGCAAAAGTTACGTCTGTGGGAACAACAGGATATGAATTTTTGGTGCGGTTCACATTTGTTGAGCAACACAAGTCAAAACTTGCATTTCTTACTGTCATTTGCTCCTGGTATTCAGTAACATGCATGTGGGTGCTTTGTTGTTTGTTTGGTTGGTTGGTGTCATGGGTTACATTTCTTCTGGTTAGGGACCAATCACTATTGAAAACTTTTGAGAAAAGATAAGGTGCTCTCAGTCAAAGAGTTTGAGTTAAATTTTTGGTGTCTGATCCTCCTATGTTGCGCTGCAGGAGAATTAGACACATTTCAGGTCTTAGGAGACTGCTTTTTGTCTTACTTCTTGCAGCAATAAAATCTTACTCGTATCCAGCTAATAACTTTAGTAACAGCTAAAGTACTGATTTCAATAAAAATAGAAATAATCCTCTTCTGTTGTCCTTCTTTGCACAAATTTACATCAGTTCTTTGCTCGTGTACTGCAAGGGCAGTGACCAAGGTTGATTAAAACCCAAATGAAGGTGAGATTAAAAAGGCTACCCTTCCTTTTTTTTCTTTCTAGTAGAAAATGGAAGTAACCAAAAGTAATAGTGTTCAGAAGTGGATGACAGGAGAGGCTCTTACCGTCCAACATTGGTACAATAGTGTTATAGTTTTCTGTTCTTCGATATTTATTCTGTCCTCTGTTATTTTGCTCAGTAGCACAATCCCCGTAGGTTTATGTTGTTCTGAGGAAGTTGTTGTGAGAGATAAAATTAGAATTTAAGTATTTGCCTGAATTCAATATCCACTGTGGTTTCTGAAGATCACCACCGGTTTGGTAGAATAGTTATTTAGGACTGGTATGCGTAAGTAGAATAAAGTCTGATACTCTAGTCTTGGGGAGCGGAGAAAACACATGATGTAATTCTTTAAGGTGAGATCTATTTACTAAATTACTGGGAAGTTTTGCTAAAGCTAATCCAGAGAACTTTATACTTTTTTTCTGTGTACTGGTGGTTTACATGAAGGTGCCTGCAGAGAGCACCAGAGCAATTCCACTCATGTTGACCTGCTGTCACTCACAGACCCTCAGACTGTGGGCAGAAGAGATCTGAGCCATCTCAGGAAGAGGCAGGTACTCCTCTGTTGTGGAACCCGTTGGCTACCCAGGCCGTGCACAGCAGCTACCCGTGAGATCTCAGGGGTGGGGGCTGAATTTCTGAACATGAGATTAAATGCTTAAATGCATTAAGAGAGACCTGCGAGACTGACTTGACTTCAGACATAAAGTAACAATGAAGTTGCAAAATCTTTCTTAACTTTGTGATATTTGGATTTGGAGGCAAACCATATCAGCTAATGCTTTCAGCCAAATCCCACCTGCCTCAGACGCTCCTAGCTTGTAGTTCTTGGCTAAAGTTTAGTATTTAAAAAATATTGCCAGTGTCTTGAATAGAGCTGGATTATAGTTTACATTACATCTAATGCCTTCAAGTCTTGATATTTTATCTCTAGAGAATATGAAACTTGTCAGTTGTGAACAGAAGTTCCGTCTGATCCCTTTAAAGACCTGTAGGGTCTTTATTACTTTGGGGTTTGAATAGGTTATTTCTCGGAGGCACCCTGCTCACTTAGGATATCTACCCTATGCTGGTTTCTGCAATCAAACCATTGCACTTGGCATAGTGGGGTGCTTGAATGATGTATTTATACAGGCAGGAGGCATAATTTAATACCATCTCATGATTCACCATGCAGTCTTATTAATACGAACTTTACTCCGGGGAATGAGTAGCTGTTACTTGTCAGCAAATCCCGAGTGTATTAAGGGGGTGAAGTTGTATTGAAAGATCCTCACAGTGATACTCTGCTGTTCCCAAGGGAAGCAAATGGAAACTACTTTGATGAATAATGAATGTACTAATTGGGGTCAAGAAGAAGTCACAGCTTCCTGTGATTACAGTAGTCAGAGTAGCCTGACTACAGCAAGAAGTTCGTTTGTCCGGATTTGGCAATTAAAAAATACGTGGCTATCTATTACCTCCGTACAACCAAAGCCTGATAGGTGACAGTGACAGGCAGGTACCCTGTCTGTTCTAGAACACACTGTTATATTCTAGAGATCCTGTTCTAGGCATGTTGGTGTCAACAGGAAGACAGTCAAGAATTGTTACAGCATGAGACTGGTTGAGTGCTCAAGTATTGGTAAAACTCTGTGTGGAATAGATGATGACCTACCGTGTTGTTGCTTGGGTGTATCAGTAGGATTCATTAAGAATGGATATTGTTTAGAAGTCAGTCTGTTCCTGATTTGGAAGGAAAAATCCGTTTTGTTGCTGCTGGACTGTATAAATGAATGTATCCCACGGGTCCATTTTACACCCTGCTTCTACCTGTTGACAAAATACATGCAAAAATATGTATTTCTTGGGCATCTTATACCCAGCACATGGAATAGAAGAATAAATGAATGAGATTAAGGAAGATATGTGGAATTATGATAGTAATACAGATTTTGTGAAATACACATAGGTAGCCTGATTTATTTAAAAATAAAGATTAGGTGATAGAGCTTATCAAAATCAACTCTTGGTCATGAAAGCCATAGTGTTTTCCTCCAGTTCTGCAGCTAACTTTTGTGAGTGATCCAGGCCAATAGGAGCCAGAGAAAGTCCTGTCATGAATGGCATTGTACAGGGCCATGGAGCTCTTTATTGTGCTATGAATGCCTTGCATCACCATGTGTGCTGCACCACTTTTTGTAGCTTTAGAAGATGATTTTCTATGTGACTTCTTGCATAGTCTAATGTTTTCCTTGTTCCTAGTTCAATGCCGAGCACGTTAACTAACGGCAATTCCCAGATTCATCCTGTATTTGACACAAATGCTGGCATAAAAAACCAAATCTGGTCATGATTCAGAATCTTTTTAATTCATATGAAAATGCAGATAAGTCAAAAGGCAGCTATAGCTGTTTGGTTTAGGTTTTTTCCAGAGAGTAGCAGTTCACAGATTGTTCTCTGGTTTTGCACCGTGATATGTACGAATGATGACAGATCCTTACGTTTCTGTGGTAGCCAAAGGGAAGTCCAGCCACAGAGGCATCCCTTAACTCCCATTTTTAACCTGCTTCCTCTCTAGCAGACGTTTATCGCCTATGGAAGTGAATGTGGTTTGCGACTCACCCAAGCGTGTTATCTGCTCTCAGGAGACAAATATGTATCTGTAGCTATCCAGTCTAAGCAGGAACTGAAGATTTCTAAGGATGTAGAAGAGGGCAGGCCAGTTACATAAAAACCTCTGCCTTCGTGCATTCCTGAAAGAGTGCTGCACAACAGATGTACACCTTTTGAGTGTGTTCCTTCATGCTACCGTCATAGGTTATGATCTTGCACCAGAGAGTTCTCTTCAAAAAGAATGTACAGTCTTAAGATGGTTATAAATGTATAGCAGACTGGCAGAGGAACAGAGATATTGGTCATCATGCCACTCGGCAGTCAGTTCAGCCTCGAGTCAACATTTTTGTGTACTATTCTGGGAGAAGGAGGCTGGAAAAAGAACACAGATGTCGGTAGAATGTTCTTACCTGGTATCAGGAAGAGGTGTGAGAAAGTATCGATGCCATTTTGAGTGTGGTATAGGAGGTGGAGGAGCATATTATTAAACGCATTATGAGGCAGATAGTAATGTCTCAGTTGTTCACAGTAGTAGTTAGGGTAGGAGCAGACTGAAGTGAGCTCTGGAAGGTGATGCTGAGTACTGTGTAGCTGCCGGGGTGGTAAAAGGATGTGTTGGAGGGCAGTGGAGGAAGAGAATTGATCTTTCTGGGAGCATTCCAAAGCAAATGTAAAGTAAACATGCTGTTCTTTACCCAGCGAGGTACTAGAGCAGCAGGTGAATCAATGTGCAGTTGTAACAACAAAAAAGAAACTTTCAAATTAGACCAAAGAAAAAGGATTTGCCATGTACTCAGAGACCAACATTTGCTAAGCTATTGCACTTCAAATAATAGAGGACCAATTGGCCAAGAAGGTGAAAGCTTTGACTTTTCTAGGGCTGCAAACTGTTTCCCAAATGTGATTCCCAAGTTTTCGGTGTGGTGGCAATTCTGTCTGAAGCCCTCACAGTCAGCAGGACCATAATTTTTTAACTTTATTTATCTTTGAAATCTTTACATTTGCCACCCGTGTATGCTTATAAGGAAACGGCTGGAGAACCAGACTTCGGTGGAACTGAAGTGAGGTTCATCTTGAGCGGAAGCTAGTTTTCAACTTTCTCCTAAGAGCTAATGTAATTTTCAAATAGAAACTTCTACCTTTTTGTAAAATGTGTTAATGCCAAATGTGCTGTATGCCACAAGTGTTCCACACACTTAAAAACATGAACTCTTCCAGTTGTAAACAGTTTCCCTATCCATGCCCTATACATTAGTATAAACTAAGATACTTAAACTCATCAAACTGGCAGCATCTGCCATACTTGTACCACTGTGAGATTAGTAAATATCTTTGATTTGCGTTTGTGATATTTTCCACTTTAAAAATCACTGAAATATCTGTGTGGTATTTTGCTTCTGCTGTTGAATATGATAGGAGTTGGCTGGGGAATTGGTACTCAACATGAATAGCTCCTACATGTACTTCAAGCTTTGCTTAGAAGAGTGGAATAGGCTTAGCAGCTGAGGACAGGGGTCAAGTCTGAATAGTGCTTCTCATGCCCTTGAAGAGCCTTTGCTCCTGAACAGTATTTGCAGAAAGGTGGAAATAGCCTTTGGAAGACAAGTGTAGTTATGAAAGTACCAGCAGGCATGGTGGGGAGAGTGGGGGAAGGCACGCACGACAGCATTTTCTATCTATCAGTGTTTCATTTAATGCCTGGGTCTACTTACCTCAAGCAGTGC
>WEIS01099985.1:0-13453 GCA_013389965.1 Todus mexicanus
TTTCTTTTCTTTTCTTTTTTGTGGAAAAAAATATTCTCACGAAGTCCAATTTTCCCTTTAAGGAACAGATGGTGAGGGAAACATTTTAACCTATAAGATGTAGCAACACGTGTGATTTTTTTTTTTCCCCAGTCTTTTCTGCATATCCATTGACTTGCCTTGCTGCAGATAATCGCACTAAATGTCACTGGCTCTGAGCCCAAAACATCACCCACTCTCCTGAGCTCTATCCATGGGTTTATTAAAGGTGTTTCTGTGTGAGAAGCTTTTCCGTATATACTGATCCAAGTACAACAACTGATTCCTGTGTCACTGGATATTAAGATCGTGTTCCCTTCGACCAATGGGTGCCTGGAAGGACCAGTAGACAAACACCCACAGAGCCGGGCACCGGGAAGGAAAAGGGAGCTGGGCTTTGTAGCCCGCTCAGAGGTATGAAATATTGCATTACCAATACATGTGGGCACACGCTCTAGAATTTATCTGCTTCCAAAATAAAAAGCACCATTGTAGGAAAAGAAATTCGTCTAACGGTGTTTGGATTTGTTACGATTCAACCGGCAAAGGAAGGAAACCTGGGGTCAGAGCCCCCCCTCCCACTATCCCTCACAGCGGGTTGGTTACCCGCCTGCATTTCACCCGCTGTGTCATATTGGGACCAAATATTGGAGGCTGGATCCTGAACTGTGAAGTTTTTCTCTGTTGTGGAATTAAACCAGAACCACAGAATTTTTGAAAGCATGGTGCTTGACTGAACTGAATGTAGTTATCCTCGGTGAAAGTAAAACTTACCAGAAAGCTTTCGCACTTCCAAGGGATGGTTTTTAAATTGCCCTCGACCCTTTTTGCTCATATTTATCCTGGCTCTGGTTATTTGATTAAAACTGTAGATAATCTAACTCAAAAGATTATTTTTAAAAGACAAATAAGGAAATGTTGATGATTTTTTTTACAATAAATCTCCTGCCTTCTTTTTATAAATTCTTTCCAGCTTTGGCTTGATGTTCTCATGTCTTTCAGGATTATCTGAAAGTCAATTCAATTAATACTCTACTTTGGCCCTGGTTTTTATTATTTTGATGTACATTAATTGTTTTTAAGTGTTCACTTACTTAAACTTAAGGGTTTGGAGATCAAAACCAAATATACATGTGGACACATATCTATATGTGCACACACTGATATATACATTTATGTACGTGGGTATATGTAGCCCATAAAAATTAATCTTAAAAATGCAATGTGTTCAACCAGCCAAATACAATAAACACATCATTCATTACTTGAAAATTCTATTGACCTCAGTGATAACTTCTCCTGACTAAAGAACATCGACTATAGCCACAGTAAAACCTACAGAGTTTAACAAAATACTTTAACAGAGCTAACTTCAAAGGAGCCCCACAGGGGGAGATCTCAGTGGCTGATATGAAGGGAAGAAGCTTTCATATCAGTAAATACAGTGGTGTCTACCAGGTAAAATGTTGTAATAATCCTCTGGGTGCTACTTGCTTCCTGCTAATGTGTTGGACAGTTTAGATTAACACCATATGTCTGCTCGTCAAATGAGCTGGAAACCAATGTAAATACAGAGAGAGAGAGAGAGGGAAGGAGGGAGTTCATTCATTTTGCAGCCTTGTTTTCCCTGCATTCCTGGTACCCCCAAGCTAAGGGTTGGTGGAAGAGGAGGTGAACAGGCCGAGGAACAGGGGGAAGCACCAAGTGAACAGAACTGTGGGAGGAAGAGAGGAGGAAAGGCAGGAAAAGGCTAATGGAGAAATTCTGGGAGCTAGGGGGAGGTCAATTTTTTGGTAGGATAAATAGACACAAGGGATTACCTAGTGACAAGGGTGTTCAAAAGTGACGGCAGTAAATCAGGAAGGAGAATGGTTCTTGTGGAGATGTGGTAAAGAAAACGTGAAAGATTCTAGAGATAGGCAGGTAACAACAACAGCACAGGAGGGAGATCTGGAGCGACAGGAAGAGAATCGCAAACATGGGCACTGTTTGCTGTTGAGAGAGCAGAATGGGGACCAACGTGCCACACTGCTCCCACTGCTGTGCTGCTCCAAGAAGCACCGTGAAGAACAAGAAGAGAACAACGTGGCTTTAAGTCTCCACATCATACCTCAACCTCAGCTCCAGTCCAGGTCTCCTTCAGCTCCTGCTTAGCTTTAAATGAACAAATAAGCCCGACTCAGCTGGCTATGGTGTAGGTAAACTTGGAACCTCACCAGAGAGCAGCGGGTGGATCGAGGGAAGCACTGGCTGCTGCTTTCTGAGAGACTGAGGCTTCCTCCTGTGTCCTCCCCATGCCCTCTTCCCAACTGCTGAACTTGCGTTGCTTTGCCCTTGCCCAATGAACCTACACCTGCCTCTGCCCACACCTCAACCTGCCCAACATTTCTCCGTCGTGGGCTAACAGAAGCCCATGGCAACTGTTTATTAGACATGATGGGCAACTGGAGTTCTCTTTTCCTTTGGGGAATATTTGCAGTTAGAGATGGTTGCACAGCATCTGTAGTTTCCAAGTATCCATATGCAGGACGAATTAGTCAAAATGCTTCCCTGACTCTGTTTACACTGCAGTCTTCTTGGCAGAAAAACCTGTTTACTCATTTGCAGCAGTATAGCAAGACCTTTACCCTATTGTTTGCAAACTTTAGCCAGCAGATGAGAAATATAAACAACTTTGAATTAATACTCATACCAAGCTCATTTACGATTGAACTAAATTACAGCTTCAGAAAAGAATGTCAGAATTAGCTACACTTCACTGTCACCGGCACATTAAAATGTAGAGTGTCAGGCCTGTTCCTTTGGACAGACAGACCCTCCAGCAGCAGATGAGGTGCCAAGTTACATGGACACGCAGAGATTGAGATGGAACTCCAGAAAACTGGCTCCAAACAATTTCTATAGATTGGTTTCTTGAGCTCAGGGGCACTGATGAATGCTCCGTTATACCGGGGCAAAGATGTTTCTGTGAAAAAAACACAGCCCAAAAAGTAGAGTCTGTTTTCTACATAGACAGATGCATAAAGTCTCCTCACACTGTTTCTCAAGAAGAGCTGTGGACTGATCTGTTATTCATGAAAATAGTTCCACCTTTTTTCCTTATGGTTTTTGTATTTGAGAATCGAGGTCTAATACCAATATTTTTTTCAGCCCCTAATGAAGAAATCCGGTCCTACCAGAGGAGAATGCTGGAGTAAACAGCACCACAGTAAGCAAAATATTTGCAGGTCATCACGTTGGTTCTGTTTTTAAAGAAAATACAGGCCAGAAACATTGCAGGCAGATTCACTGCAATCCTTCTCTGGTAGAATACTGACAAAATGCTCACAGCTACTCAATTAAAGATGGCAAAATTCAAACTAAATGTTATTCTTAACAAATGGTTCAGCTGGCTGAATCCATGGTGTGACAGTGACAGCTATAATAAAAATCAGCAATGCTGGGATTGTTTTTCCTCTTTCAGAGCACTCATAATGTGGTTTTAATCAGAGGGAACCCAGTTTTCAAAAACAATGGGATGTTCCTGTGCAACCAGTCTGCTGCTGCCTGAGCTACTGGTGCCAGCATTACAGGTGGGTTGTGTCCCAGCGCCTCAGAGCCCCAGGCAGGGGAGGCTTCAGCTCCAACACCACAGGTTCTGCTGGGGAGAAGCAGAAATCCTCAAAATACAAATTGTTTAGTAAACTGCAAATAGGAAGGTTTAAGGAATTGACCAGAATACTACAAGCGCTGACCTTTGAGGGAAGTTTGAGAGTAGAGCTGAACAGCGTGGCTTACATGCAAATTATTGTAAGAATTGGCATTTTTTTCCCTCCTGACTGAAGGAGAGCAGGGATTCAATATCTTCCCTTAATCCTTGCTTTGATAAAATGGACTCCCAAGAGTTTGGCTTCAGTTCTAACCTGACAGCGAGACAGATAGGAGAGCACCAAAGTCAAATCATTCCTTATCGCTTTGTTTGGAAAGGGCCGGTGACAGTTCCAAGTGAGAATTTGTATTTATATCCTACAGTCCTAAACAATGACTGCCATCCCAGTGACTACTCAGCTATGACAGAGTTTACCCCAAAATAACGTTATTTTGTTAAAGATGTATAGATTTACACACACACAGAGCACCAAACTGCGCTTAACAGATCACTTCAAGAATAAAAGAATCGGAGAATATAGCAGAGACCTTTTTCATAGGAGTGGTCCCGTTTATATCAGTGGAATAATTTGCTATGATAAAGGTTTAGAGGATCAAGTCCATGTAACAATCATCTATGTTCCTTTGGTTTTGTCCTCATATACTGTTATCCTCTAGCAACAGAAAGAAAACGCCCCCTTGACAGGTAACCCAGCCCATTTCCAACCAACGTACCAAGCCACCAGCTGCCCAGGACTGACATTTGACCTTGCCCACTGTCACACCTTGATTTATTCTGCTCCTCTCAGCAGCGCCTTGCTTCCTCCCCTGCAGATTGCCACGGACACGTTAGCACAGAGATTGTCACACCGCCTCTCATGGCCAAGCTCTGAGCTATTCAGCCAACACCCCAGCATTGACCCTGACCGCAGTGGTGTCTAGAGACATGCTCCCTTCTGCCCTGGGTGCAGGGCCGGGCAACCCGGCCATTGCAGAGACAGCAGAGCCACCACGCTGTTCCTGTACTGCAGAAACACATCCTTGCTGAGCCACTAAATACTGAGCCTTCTGCAAATAGCTTAGTTACACAAATAACTTCCGCTACAGTATAATACTACTGCTATTATTATACTTAATAAATTTATCCATTTTACAGATTTTCCCTAAGGTGTTCAGAAGCAGACTAAGACCAGCCTACAGGATATGGCATTTCCCAGTGGCCACAAGTAACAGCGTCTTTTTTTAGGCAAGATTCTGCCTGTACAGTAGCAGTTTTACTGCAAGAATTTATGAGCAGATTCTGTTCAAAGTATTGCAAAATCACGATGTAGCTCAGGATTTCTGTCAGACACAATGTGTTGAGCCTTATTTTAATTTTATATTTTAATCAACTAACTTGCAAATCAGAGAGGTGTTTTCTTAAAGTCAAAGAGAAAACCCCTCTCTTTTGCAATGAGCAACACAGAGAGAGGATACGAAAGCTCATGAGCAACATTTGTAAAAACATATTTGGGGTCAGCATCACAGAGTCTGGCTTGCTGGATGCCTTTGCTGGCAGCAGGTTTCGCCAAGAACCTGTGCAGAGTTCGATTTCTAAAGAAGGGAACAACTGATATGGGAGATGGCTTAGGCTTTCTTTTCCTGAAAATTAAAATCCCAAAGATGTACACAGGTAAACAAGTTTTCCTGTATTTCTGCTATAGAAATTGAATCCATTGATTACATTAAATGGCAATTATTTTCCTGGCTGCTCTCCAACAGAGTGGAGAGCAATTCAAATCATGTTTCCTCGAACATTTAGCAGCTGGCAATTGCTGGCTGCAGACTACCTGCCAAGACGACACTGCATGCAAACAGAACGCGCAGTATAACACAGCACTTACACCTACAGAACAGAATAGGTCATGCTGATCCCTATATTATTATGTATATTGGCTTTCATGGTGCTGGAACAAAACATCTTTACTAAGAAATTGCTTCAGCAATAAATGTGTCACTATTAAAGGCTTTGCAGGACATGTTTCTCAGAGAATGGACAATAACTCCCAGTATCCTTGTCTCCTGGGATTGCAGCAATAAAAAGAACTGATCAGATGAGCACTGAAAACACAGTTCAAATGTAGTACAAGGTTCTGCCTCAACCACTCCAACAGGATGGATGTGTTCCATCCGTCTGGTCCCCCTAGGGTACCCAGCCCAGAGTCACACATCACCTAGTTATTTCCTAGCATTCAGGAACGTCCTCACTTTACGCATCTTGTGTCTCTGCACAGCCCTGTGCTCCCCTGGTGTGGGACAGGTGTGAGGGACAATCCCCCACCAGCAGCGGGACGACGATTCGTGGATACAGAAACCTTCACCAAGTGCTGGGTCTCCATGGTGCTTTATCCACCATCCTGACATACTCTTCCTACGAAAGCCACACTTTGAGTATGGGGTGGTACTTAAAACTGCAGCATAGTGCTGTCGATAACAATTAAAAAATAGGTTAATTAAATACTTGGAAAGAATGAGGAATAAGATTAGAGGTGACACTTAGACCAGGAGGCCTTTTTCAGGCTGTGGAGAAAAATAGAACACAGTTCTTTTTCCCACAGCCTGGAGAAGGCCTCATGTCCTAAATGTCATCTCTAATCTGGTTTTCTGTTTCCAGCGTACATAACCCTGCCCTGCCAGTGCTGCTGGAGCTGAAGTGTTGTCACCGTTTCCATTAGAAACCCCTATTTTCAGAGCTCTGTAACTCAACCATAAAAATTTTGCTCAGGGCTGAAACTGGGCAAGCAAGTTATGGAACTGAAACATATTTAATTTCTTTCTTCCTACAATTCAAAAAAAGAGATTTATACCTTAAAAACAAAATTTTTGCAAGCCATTAGGCTCTGAGAGAAATGCGCAGAGTGTAGAGTTTGAAATTACTCTGAAAGTACTGTTAACTGTTTATTGGGGTAATTCTGAGCTTTTCTTTAAATTCCAATCACAGGTATACTACAGTGGCATTTTCTTTTTTAGGAAAGAATAGTTGTACAATCGGGTCAAATCATTCGAGTTTTAAAACTGTGAGTAAATACCTACGGGACTGGAGCAATAACCTGCATTTTATAAAGGCTATAAGTCCATATTTAGATGCTAAAATGGAACAACGTTGCACCACAGACAAATACATCAATAACGTGCTTTTAGAAACTTCGTGAGCATAGTTACAGGGACGAATAACCTGCAAGATTTTTCTCACATGAAAAGGGGCTCTGTTTAGCCAAGAAAACCTTATTCACACAGAAAAAATCAAATGCGGTTCGCTCATCTTTCCTTTTTCCCCATGCTGTGGTAATGAAAGAGTTGCACAGAGTTTGGCCAAGCCTGGAGAGGTCTGCTGGATGGCTACTGAGGTCTGAAGAGCACGCGACCAGACTGTGGAAGGATTGTGTAAAGTGAGACAAAGGAGTTCTGGCAAGGACTGTAGAAATATCAGGAAAATTATGACTACTGGAAAATAGCAACCAGGAAATCTTGCCAGATGACGGAGGAGCTGACGAACACGGGAAAATCCTGTGATTGGGAACATGAGAAATAATGCTGAAGCAAATAATAGAAAAATATGTCGGACAGGGAAGGCGCCCGAGCAGAGTGGGTTTTATAATGGCACACACTTAGCACTTCTTTCTGTGCTGAAAGACGTCATCCCCTTCAGCAGACTAAGGCTTTGGTTTTCAGTTGGACCTTCACCAATAATTCCTTTCAAAAAGTTTTCTGGAGAGGAGTATCTGACTCAGAATGTGCACATGAGGAGCAAGAGATTGCAGTAATTCCCTTCACCAAGCTCTAAACACAAACTGCGAATGAGAATCCCTTTGGGAGTATTGCAAAATTAGCTCAAGGGGCAATCCAGAAGCACTAATAAAGTCAGACAATAAATTTCTCTTCATACCAAACTAGATAAAAAGATCTTTGGTTTAAGGTGTGTCTGTGCATTCTGCTGACCTCTAACACACAGATAATTGTACTGCAATTTCATAACAAGGAAGACAACTATCATTGCTCTTTTTCATAGCCTGGCCTGAATTTTGTTGTAAATACTACTACTAACCCTGTTGTAGATATGCTCCCACAGTTAGTTATTATAGATGACAATTTTCTAATGATGCTACTGCAGCTTCACTACAGTCCATACTTGTAGCTTTCTAACCCCAATTTAAACATTACAGGACATGCTTCTATAATCCCTAGAACAAAGTTGGTTAACGTCCCTACGAATCACTTGAAAGCTGGTCCAAGCCCTAGTGAATGACTCTCCTGAAGTTCATTAAACGGGATGATTTTTCACTCTCCTAGAACTCCAGTAATATCTCCATTAATGTTCATGGGAACTGTAAGCATGCCTTTCCTTCATTGAAATAGCTACATTCACCTCTTATCACTTAAGATTCCTGTTATATGTAGTTTCTGATAAGTATTATTCAGCAGAAAGATTCCAGTGCCTTGCCAGTGGCAGGAAAAGTCTAAACATTAGTCGTGTTGTCCACCTCCTCACTCGCCGGGATGACCCATTTATGTCAGCGAGACTCCTAGAGCAAGGTATCGCATGGTCAATGGTATCAGGATCCGATCTGTGGCTGCATTTACAGAAAAATAAAAAAACCGAGGGGTGTTCTTCTTTTATCCGTCTATTAAAAGAATCATTATTTAACATCAGCTGCATTTCTGACTCTTGGAGGAAATTTTGTCTTTTTCTCTTTTTCCTAATTGACCTGGCTTGTGAAGCTACAAGTGGGCATCTACTGCAACGCCACAGGAGCTGTTGTGGAAAATGTGCCTGAAAGCTCATTTCTTTGAGAAAGGAGAGCGGGAAGACTCTAATCTTAATACACACAGCATGAGAGAAGTACCTGGGAACTATCACTGTTTTAATATGCTAAAACACAGGCAAGTATGCACACTCTGCCCTAAATTCCAATCACCTTTCTCATGCAAGAAACATCACTGGGTTTAAAGGGACCGGATTTTTTTATCCTTCCATCTTTTTTTAATATCTTATTCATAGCTGCAACCTCAGCACTGCGGGTCTCTCAGTTTAATCACGGCAGTTTGCAGGAGGGACCTCGCAGGCTTTCAACATGTGAGCGTTTAGTTGTCTAAATTTATGATTGTAGCTTTGCCAAGAGATGGGAGAGAAATCCGGGCTTGGGAGGAAGATGGGTCCCTCCGAACACGCAATAAACACTTGCTGAATGAAAAGCCACACAACACCACATTTTGTTCAGGAATTTACAGCAAGTGATCTGCCCCTTCTCCCAGCAGCGCCTGTATTATTCACTGCACAGAACCAATGGGTAGGTTATGCTAATCGGCAGAGGGAAGCTATCAATTGTACGTGTCCAGACCATCTCTCCCATTGATTTTGTAATTAATGATGAATGTACATTTTGGGAGGGAGAGATTGCTGAGGAGGGAGCTTCATGTGCAGAATAAAAATGCTACAGTAGCCTAATCAATTAGCTACAGCAGACAAATGGGTGCAAGATAACACTACGAAGTGCTGTGCTCCAGCAGTGGTCAAAGAGTCAGAGAGAAGTTGGCCCATGATATCTGTATTAATCTTTCCGCTGGTCAAATGTGACCCATTGCATCAGCAGGACCATGAGAAAACTGTATGGTATCTCAAAACCACACATCTTTGATGCTAACCTGAAACCTATTTGCTTTGTTCACCAATAAAAACATCATAATAACGCACTAGATGCTGAGAAGATAACTTGTCATTTTTAAACCTGGTAATAGGATTGAAAGCCATGCAGAATATAATTTTTGATAACAAACAGCACACTTTGGACACAGACGTAACCAATGCCAAGTGTCAGGAGAAGAGGACATACCTCCAGAGGCAGGCAGTACGTCCTCTCTTGGATGCAACCTGTGCAGAGGTTCATCTTCCCATCCCCAGCACGGGCCTTTCATCCCCTTGCTGCAGCAACAGGCTGAACATAACAACAATGCTACACAAAATAAGTTAAATACCGAGCTTCAGCTACACCGGACATTTGGATGGAAAATGTACACAGCAACTTGCACCATTTCTTCCCAACCACATCTAGAATCCTGCCGCAGAAATGCAGCACTGAGTTCCTCCAGCCTGACTTGGGAAGGTGACAGCTCCTAACACAGCTCCCATGGACCTGGCTCTGATTATTCACACAAAAAATAGGGGTTGGTGCAGCAGGGTCACAACCAGGACAGCACATCCACAGCGCACCACACCAGGCAGCTAACAACGCCACCTCAGTTATTCAGGAAGGTTCTTCTCATTTTGGGGTAGACCGAAGGGCTTATATATTTGTGTGAGTGGATGTTCATGGATGTGTAACAGGTACGACTTTCATTTTGTTTCCCTCTTTTGACTCCTTCAGAAATCCAAAGCAAAACAAGACTTCAGAGTGCCTAAGAAACATGTAGGTGAGAGATCTGTCAGCTCCTAATTGAATGATGGCAAGCACTAAATTCTTACAGAAAGCATTTCTTTTCTTGCAATGGTTCAGCAAAAATGAGTTGTGTGACATGAGCTCCAAAGCAAAGACCTGAACTCTCACCCAGGTAGCACCAAGGGGACCTCAGCACAAACTAAAAGCTTTGTTCTGTTGGTTTTACCCCTTTAGCCATTTCTTAAACAAACTCCCATAAGATCATGGTGCCAGCCTCAGTCATACCCGTGTTTGTGAACCTTTGTTTAAGGGTTTCCTAAGAACTCTGTGCTATTCAGGTTTCCTTATATCAAGTTAGATAAATCCATTCTTATCTTCTGAGTTAAAGTCATGAAGTGTGCAGGAACCTCGACTTTCACTGCAACTCATTTCTGGCCTGGGATGCCGTGCCTGAGGTTAATTCTCCAGTGGGTCCCTGGGCTAAAGAAAAGGAAATGAGCCAAGGCAACTACTTCAGCTAATACTATACCAGGGATTTAAAAAATCATCGAGAAGGCGGTTGCATGTTCCCTGCACTTCTTCCTTATGGTAACACTTTACTGGCATTGACTATAGCTAACTGACATCTCCATTGAAAAACAACCAACAGTGGGCTGGGCCTTTTATAGATCTTGTAGCCTCTCCCTGACACTCTGAAAAAGTGTAAAATATTGTCCAGACATTTTATTTTGCCAATGTTTTGCGATGCTCTTTCCTTTTCAAGACCGGGCACTTTTCCAGCAGCCACACTCCAGCGTGGGGCTTGGATGATTTTGTGAATTGCTATGGCCTGATTCATTCATAGGGTCAGAGATGATGATTATAGTCATCTCTTCTGATCTTAAAAGCTGAACAAACCTGTGCTAGACAGGAAACCAAGTGATAGAAATCTTTTAAACGAAATATCTCAGTAGTCTGTGATTTTCCTAACACATCAATGACAGCCAAAACCGAGGGGAGGTCCTCTCTGTCTCTTCCTGAAGAACACCTCCTCTGACAACACATTTTGTGTCAAGGTAGACGTGTTTTCCCTCAGGACAGAGAGTTTCCAACGGACTGTTACAAGTCGTATCACTTTTCTTTCTTTTGCATAATTTAATTGTTTTAGAGGATTCTTTTTTCCTGGGTGAGTTACACTTACTTAGACATTCAAATCAGTTCATTCTATCTGTTGATTGTGGGTTTTCTGATTCAAGTGTCCACATTTGCAAACCCATGAACCCTTCCTTGTTGGGACACACAATAAGCCAGAGGCTGTGCCAGTATCGGTCAGGCTCCCTCTCTACACAGCACGGCTATACTGCAAGCTTCGCCAAGGGTTGAACCTCATGGTATCAGAAAGGAGAAAAAAGGTCTTTAACTCTATTTTAGCAATGTAAATACCTTTTACAGAAACTTTTATAGTTTGTCTCTCTTTGCCCTTCTATTTTATGGGAGGAGAAAAGAGTTACAGATTATGAAAAGGAATAAACAAAAAGAAGTCGCAAAGCAAACGTGGCTAAGTACCCTGATTTGCTAAAATGTTTTTATTATCAGCAAATAGCTCCTTTTTAAGACTAGCCTTAACTGGCTAATAACAACAGTAGCTAACAATTTCAAGGCAATTAATAATATTTAAAAATGATTAGATGGCTAATATATATTACATTAGAGCAAACAGTAAGCAGAAGTCCTGCTAATTATATATATTATTCTCTCTACTTTGCTTAATGAAGGTGTCTGGCTTATAGACTAATTCATTCTTGCTCCATTTTTTTAAATCAGTGTAACTAATCCTCCCACACACTATTGTAGCATTAAAGCAGAAATATGTGGGTGAAGCAGTGAAAGAAACAAGAAAAAAAAAAGAACATTAAAATGAAGATTTAGTTCTAAGTTTCAGAAGCAGCTGCACAAAGTAAAGAATTAAGATGTGGGAAATTGGAGAGAAAACACAGAAGCCTGAGTCAACATTTATTTAACACCTTCTGCCTAATACTGGAAACATAAATCTCTGCACAGGGTAAGCACATCCTGATCATTTTGATTCTCAGACCAAAGTGATCCTTCTGACAGAAATATTACCATCCCTTCAACTAAATGATTGTTTTTACTGTTTTCCCCAAAAGCGCAGAGAGGAGGGGGCCTCGGATAAAGGGAGATTTGCTCCAATCTGGGAGATAATCTTTCAGGAAAGAATAGCAACGAAAAAATAGTTTGCAGTCAAAGTCTTATTCGTTTCAGCCTCTAACCACATTTCACTCTCACACATTTGAGCTGCCTGCTGCTGTCCTTGCACTGGAGAGCTGCCTTCGCTGCTAGCTAGGAGAGACATATTCTCCTGCCTCTCACACCAGAAACATCCTACATCTTGCACCTTGACCCCTGGGCTTGAGAAACAGTTCTGGACTCCTTGGGAGAACCATCTCTGTTTGGGACAGGGATCTGGAGGAAGCACCTCCTCTGGTTTTCCCTGAGGACCCAGAGGCACTCTCATGTCCAGGGCTCAGCATCACACAGCCACACATCCAGAGCACCCAGTCCTGCAAGCACAGCTCAGAAACGCTGCCCCATCCCCAAGAAAACCCTTCTCCACTTTTCTCTGTGAAGCCGGAGCGGTGCTGAGCTGGAAATGTGAGCCAAAACCCAACCACTCATTAACCTCCTGCATCTCCTGCCGCCCACCTACCTGTGTGTAACCCCCTCTTTAGGATCCTGTAGGAGCTTTTAATCATCCCAGGAACCAGCTGCTCAGGGACCAAGACACAGTCAGTGAAGGAACAGTTTCAGTGTGGTGAGTGCCTCCCAAACACCAGACCAAGGTTGTGGTTTAGCTGCAAGCTTGCTACTAACCTCTGCACAAACAGCCCAGTGAAAAAAGTTGTCTGTACTACAAAATATAAAGTAAAGCCTTTACACCATCCGTTACACTATATTAGATTTGCACATTTCAGACACAAGAAAGCACTATGTTTATGAGGAAAAAGCCTTTTCCCGAGACGGAGACTTCGCGAAGTACTGTTCTACTTGTGTTTTCCAGAGTGTAACTGTGATAATGGAGGTTAGCTCTTGGGAACCCAGACCCAGGCAGGGCCATATGATGCAGGTTAATAATACATGAAAACATAAATGCATCCTGACTCTCTGAACATTATTTTGATTCCTGAAGTACCCAGCGCTCACACAGCAGCAGCACATTGACATTCTGCCACCTTTGCAAAAAATCTGAACTCGGGTTTTTGAGTATTTTTCATGTAGTGCTACGTAGCAGATGACCAATTCCTTTTCTAGCCAGAAATCCAAGGGATAGTAAATGATACTGTAAAAGACATGCAAAGGTAACACTTGCCAGTAAATTCCCTTCCAACCTCTACCAT
>WEIS01099999.1:0-13197 GCA_013389965.1 Todus mexicanus
GGGCGGGGTGTCGGGTCAGCTGGGCCCGGCTGGGCCCGGCGCGGAGCCGCCGCCCTGACCGCTCTGCCCGCAGGTGGAGGGCGTGTTCTACGTGAACGACCCCCTGGAGAAGCTGATGTTCGAGGAGCTGCGCAACGCCTGCCGCGGCGGAGGTGAGGCCGGCGGGGGAAGCGGGTTGGGGCCCTCGGAGCCGGGGCAGGGCCGTGGCCGCGGAGGCCGCGCTGCTCGCCCGGGTTCGCACCGCGCCAGAGAGCGGCGAGGGCAGCGGGAGCAGGCCCAGGGCACGTCCCGGCTGCTAGGGCTGGAGGGGCAGCAAACAGCAGTGAGTTTTCTTGCTTGCCAACCACTGCGGCCTGGGAACAGCGCAGGTGTCGCCTGCAGCTGGGCTGTGTCCTGTGCCCAGATCACATGGACGGGCACAGCCTTGCCGGCTGCTCTCAGTGCTGCAGAGCGTTCCCTGAATGCCTGCTCTCAGAGTTTACTGTAGTGGGAGCTGTAGCCCAGTGCAGTGCTGGAGATCTGTCAGCTGGTCTGGTGGTATCACAGTTCTGTTGTTAGGACAGCTTGGTCTGCATTGGTATTAACGCAGCAGAAGGAGGACTTCAGCATAATACCTCCTTCAATAAAGCTGCAGGTCATGCATGGTGCCAGGCATTTTATACTAGATTAGAATACTTGGTGGTCGCTGACTTCAGATTTCCCAGCATTTTGAGCAACCTTTTTAAACAAGTGCTTCATTCATAGAGTCACAGAATGGTTTGGGTTGGAAGGGACCCTAAAGATGATCCAATTCCAACACCCCTGCCATGGACAGGGACGAGTTCCACTAGACCAGGTTGTTCAAGGCCCATCCAACCTGGCCTTGAACACTTGCAGGGAGGCGGTATCCACAGCCTCCCTGGGCAACCCATTCCAGTGTCTCACCACCCTCACTTGAAAGAATTTCTTCCTAAGATCTAGCCTATATCTACTCTCTTCAGCTTAAAGCCATTATCCCATATTTTATCACTACAAGGTCTTGTGAAAAGCTATTTCCCAGGATTCTTGTAGGTCACCTTCAGGTCCTGGAAGGCTGCTGTAAGGTCTCCCTGGAGCTTTCTCTAGGCTGAATAGCCACAGCTCTCACAGCCTGTCCCCACGGGAGAGGTGCTCCATCCCTCTGATCATCTGCTGTTGTGATTAAAATGGTAAATTGTCAGATTACTTACTTTTTTTTAATTCTTTTTTTCAGGCGCAGGCGGCTTTTTGCCTGCTATGAAACAGATCGGGAATGTGGCTGCATTACCTGGTATTGTTCATGTGAGTAACAGCTCTGTAAATTTGCTCTTTCCCTGTTCTGGTTTGCCAGGCATTATTGCTTTCCAAATGGGAACTCTTGTGAGAAGGAGTATGGACCAAACTTCTTTTCAACACAGTGTGCGTGTAAGGAACCTGTTTCTGAGTAAGCAGCGCTTGCAAGGGCAGGCTGTGAAACTAAGTTGTCAGGAAAGGAAATATCCACGTACTTCGCTGACTGCCTTTTGACATTAAGGAGTTTTTGGCATTGCTTTGTTCTGCTTTCCCTTTGCTGCTCATACTGTCTTTCGGTTTTGAGTTGCCTCTACTGACCTGGAATGCCTGGAGAAGTGAGGACAGAGCAGGAGCCGATTTTGGCTGTATTATTGTTGCTTCCCTGATGTTGGTAGTGAGCCTTAGCATGCATTCAACACTGTTCCCTTGCCCTTCCCTTCCCATTTTTGGAAGCAAAGCTTTAGATACGATGATGCAGGAGGAAAATAACTGTGTCACTTTTCAAGAACTGCTAAGTACAATGTGGAAATGATCCTTTTCTTAATCAGTATCACGTGTATTAGTAAGTAACAAGTAACAGGATTTTCTTCTGTTTAATTCTTTCTCTTGGTGACTTGGCTAAAGTTTTGAATTTCTGGCTGCATGAAAAGGCAGCCCATTGCGCTGTTAAAATGCTTTAATCATCAACCAGAAAGAAAGTGACATAGAACAGTAACAACTTGTTAAAATGGGAGTTAGTTTGTGGGAGAGATGTTACAATTATCTATCTACTTACATCTTCACTTTTCATTTCCAAATCAAGAGATTTCTTGGTGATGGCAAGGCGGGACAGAAGCAGCACATAATTCCACTGAGAAGTACTGTTGCTTTTAATACATGGTTACAGCTTAACACCTGTTAAAAAGTTCCAGTTTCTGACAGCTTTTTGGATGTTTGGGGCTTTGGTTGGTTGGTTGGTTAAATAGATTGTGGAGTGCTGTTTGTAGTGTCCTAACCTAAACTTGCAAGGCTAGATATACTTCAAACTTGTGGAGCTCTTGCTTTCTTTAATCAGAAATATGAAAACCTTCAATAAAAATAATTCTTTTGCAAATTAAAATGGTACAGCTCCTGTCTTGTCCTGTCCTATCAGGATATTGTCCTAAAGAGATTACTTTTTCCTGCCTACAGGATGCAGTCTTTGGTCAGTGTTCAATGACACAGCTAAGAAGAGAAAATGCTGATTGTTCCATGGTTCCATTCTGTATCATTGAACTCTTCCCTTGTCACATTTACAATATTTAAATATTACAGACATCTCTAGATGGAGCTTGGTAAAGACAAACTCAGGTTCACTCTTATGTCTCTGCGTTATGCTACTCTTAAGGTATGGCCTGCATAAGTTTTCAGTGCAAGGACTGTTGAGTCCAAGGAAAAGCTCATTTAGAATTCAGTTTGAGATCACAATTTCTACATTTAGATGCGTGAGAGCCTCTGAAGTTTTCTTGAGATCTGGTCCATAGAGCCAAGAGGGCTTCTCAGCTGATCAGCTACTGGGTGTTTGCTTCAGAGTGAGATCTGCCTCTGCTTTCTTTGTCTGTCCTGTAACTTCAGGGCTTTAGATACTTACCTGAATTGATGTGTTTACTCCATCGACATCTAAACATCCATTCTCTTTTTAGTATCTCTTCTTAATGTTAGCAAATGTGACAACCATTGCCGCAAGGCAGAACGTAACCAAAGCGACTCTGTGCACCTCAGAGTTTCATAGAAGTTAAAAAACTTCCTTCTTTGTCTTTCAGAGATCAATTGGCCTTCCAGATGTCCATTCTGGTTATGGGTTTGCCATTGGCAACATGGCTGCCTTTGACATGAATGATCCTGAAGCAGTGGTTTCACCAGGTAAGGATGACTGACTTAATTTGCACTGAAAAATATCAGGCATGGCATAAAAATACTTCTTGAAATGGCAGGTCTTTACAGTACTTTATATACAGAAGCAAAGCAAAAAAATACGTGAATTATAGCGAGTTAAAAGGTGCTTAATTCTTGCACTCAGAATCTTCATTCTTCATGTAACAGGTGGTTACACTGAAAACATCTAAACAGTCCAGAGAGAATCAGCCCTGTGTTTTTGGGTCCATGATACCCCACAGTTTTGAAGGGAGAGCACAAGACTTGGGTTTCACCAGGCTGATAAAGAACTGACAGTTTTCTTTAGTCAATGTTTGAAAACATCTTTTGAGAATATTTCTATATTTTACTGACAATGTGACCTTAAAATATGTCTGCTTTTTTAATAAGCACCTGGGTATTAACTCCTGATGGTCTGGAGATGCTTTTGTGGTTGTCATAAAACATGATGTTCATGTTTCAGGTTTGCTTCAGGCAGTTCCAGTGTTCCTGATTCGCTCAAACACAAGTTCTTGTAGTCTAGTTAATACCTGAACCTTCACTAGTAAAGGCAACATGATTGCTCTTTCACATTAGGCCTTGCCCTGCAAGATTTATTTTCACTAAATCCTAAGGGTTAAGCCAAACACTAAGCACCGAAGTTTAATATTCCTTGTAAGTATTTCTCTCTTATTTTAGCTAGTTGCTATTTATTCCAGTGAAGATTCAAAAAATACTTCCTTTCAAGGACCTGCTTTTGAGAATATCTTGCATCAGGGAGCAGTGCTAAGATCTCTCACTTTTCTTCTGACCTTAGGCAGAAGAACGCGAACATCCTCTCTACTTTCTGTGGGCAGTATATTTTATAGTTGTGTCTACTTGTCCTTGTCCGCTTGCTGGAGAGACTTTCTAAACAGCTATATCTGTAGAGCGTACGCTTGAGACTGAAAACCTGTTCAGTTGTTTCCCGGTGTTTTGAAGTTTTTCTCTGCAAAACTACGCTTTTAGCTGTCTTGAAATCTGAGGCTTCATGTGAATCTATTAAAATGAAGTTTAATGCGGTTCACCTTTTTTCCCAGTATTGTGTCAGAAAGAAGGTATAAGATCACAGCATTCGGTACGTGCTCCCTGTCAGCAGGGACGCTGATTTTAGAAAGTCACCACACTTTGTTTATTAATTCCGTGGCTTTTTCTGCACTCCTAGGTGGAGTCGGATTTGACATCAACTGTGGTGTCCGCTTACTACGTACAAATTTGGATGAAAGTGATGTGCAGCCTGTGAAGGAGCAGCTCGCCCAAGCTATGTTTGACCACATTCCTGTTGGTGTCGGCTCTAAAGGTGTCATCCCCATGAATGCCAAGTAAGAGAATGACTGTGTGCAGATCACTAGAGGGGATGTCTGGTGTTTAATTTCATCTCTGCTGTTTAATTTGATGAAAGATTCATCAGGGGCAGACTTTAAGAAATAAAAAGTAATTCTAAAATTCTTTTCTTTCTGCGTAAGTGCTTCCCCAGGACAACTGTCACAAACATGAATGCACAAAGTCAGCCAATTCTTTCCCCATTAAAAGCTCTGAAATAACTAAAAGTTCTTGAAAGGTTCTAATTTCTTCTGACAAAAAACCTCCATGAACGTAAAGGTATTTTTTGAAAGGGATGAGGAAAAAAATAGAACATTCCTCACACAACAAAGAGGAAGAAGTAATGACCTATCTAAAGTTAGGTAGAGCTTGATTTTTATGAAGTATTAAGAAGTTAGACTTCTGGTTAGGGGAGTCGGGGGCTGATCATAAAATCATAGAATAATTTAGATCTCTTGAGGTTGATTCATCCAGCTCGAAGGAATGCTAACTCTGAAGGTAGGTCTAATAGCAGTTACATCAGGTTGCTCGGGGCCATATCCAGTGGTGTTTTGAGTACACCTTACATAGGTGTTTGGTTATTGCAGGGATTTGGAAGAGGCGCTAGAGATGGGTGTGGACTGGTCTCTCCGGGAAGGCTATGCCTGGGCAGAGGACAAGGAGCACTGTGAGGAATACGGAAGAATGCTGCAGGCTGATCCCAACAAGGTCTCCTCAAGAGCAAAGAAGAGGGGCCTGCCTCAGGTAATGTCATTTTGCAGGTAGGCTGTGAGTGCTCCCAGGGTTCAAATTTAAAGGCTAGCAAGTAGTTCTCTAATGTTGTGTCTTTTCTTGACACTGTGCCCAGCATTTCTGGGCAGGGGGAAAGGTGAGATGGTGGAGCCATTTCTGAGTAATTCTGGACAGAACTGCGACAGAGGGAGATGATTCTGGGTGTACACAAGGTCTCTGGTGCCTTTACTTTTTCATCAGTTAACACCTGCTGCTGGAATTCATGTTTGGTGGCATTTCCCCATGCAGATGTATTTTTCTTTTTAAGAAACAGGCAAGTTACTCTGCAACTTTTCTCCTTGTTTGCTCAGCAAGGTAGTAGCAGGGCAAGGAAGGGTATCATAATAAATTGAACTAGCTCATAACTTGGAATTGCAGTTCAAGGGTTGGTTTTCATAGTATCTATTGCTCTGTGTGGAACACTTTGAGATGGCAGTACTAACGCTACCATTTATAAAACTTTTTTATATGATTTCTTGAGTTTTAGGAGTTGTGGTGCTGCAGGATTATAGCATTTTAACCTCAAAATGATCTTATGTCCTCATTTTTCACATTTGCCTTGCAAATAAGTGATCATCTGTTACAGAGTTGAAAAAAAAATGGGCCTGGAAATGGAATATCTTGCTTTAATTTACTGAAGGGTTATAAGTACCTAGTTAACAGGATGTTGTAACTTCCTTGTGGAGTTGTAACCAAGTCCAAGTCTATCATATAAACCTATCTATCTGCCTTGCCTGTGCAAATTGAACATGAATTCTTCATCCTCTGCATTCTTCCTCACTTTCAACTAGGCCGAAGTAAGTTGGAAAAAAGTGGCAAAACAGTCTGTAGATTCTGGTCCTTTTGTTTGATCACAATCATTTTCCAACAGTAAAAATAGTTATAAATCTGATCAAAGAGAACAGTGATGATGCTACTGTGTTTTACTTCCTTTTAGTTTATATGGGGATTTTCTTTTTTTCCATGGAAAAACTTCCCTAAAACCACAACCATGCTGTAGCAATTTGCTTCATTGCCCGTATTGCTGTAGCTCTCCCCTGTGCTCCCAGAGGTTGCTTTACTAGCACCGTCTGATCCATATTTTGTGATTGGCAGCTGGGGACCCTAGGAGCAGGAAATCACTACGCCGAGATCCAGGTTGTGGATGAGATTTACAACGAATACGCTGCGAGGAAGATGGGCATCGACCACAAAGGGCAGGTGTGCGTGATGATCCACAGTGGCAGCAGAGGCCTGGGCCACCAAGTTGCAACAGGTATGATGTGACTGGCTTAGGTACCTTGAGTGAAAAAAGCTCTTCAGCATGATCTTGTCATTGACAGTAAACTCCAGTACCAACGAATATTTCTTACAGTGTAATTGCTGAGTCTGTTCTGAGTTGCCTTGACGGGATTTGTTTGCCAACAATTGGTAATGTTCCACCACAGGTTTGCTTTTGCCTGTGAGAAGGAGTCACAGGTTTGACATTGGACAGATGAGTTCAGTTTTAGAATATAAATTACAGACACCCATATTAATCTCACAGATTGAAACAGAATTAAGAAGTCACTTAGGCTGTGTTTATTTCCCAGATGCATTGGTGGCTATGGAAAAAGCTATGAAACGGGACAAAATCATAGTGAATGATCGCCAGCTGGCGTGTGCCAGGATTGCCTCCGCAGAGGGACAGGATTACTTGAAGGGAATGGCAGCTGCTGGAAACTATGCATGGGTCAACCGCTCTTCTATGACATTTCTAACAAGACAGGTAGGAGCAGGGTTTTCTGATGCAAATATTTCAGTACACATACACTGCTTTATCCTAAACACATGGAACACAGAATAGCTGCAGTATTTAACGTAATTTTCATTTTTGTCCTTCTTAAACTGTTTTCTGGAGAGACTCATGCGAAGCTGCAGTCATGGCAATCTGTCTAAAACCTCTCAACATCACTGAATTGTACTTGCAGAAGCCGCTTAAGCAATATATTTGAGAATGCCTTGAACCGAAAGAAGAGGATACAAGAAAATTGGTTTTACACTGCTGAAGCCATCTTTTCAGAGTTGCAAGAACTTGTCTAGCTGATATCTGATTGAATTCCAGCATTAAAGCTGCCAGTGGGCACATGAGCAGCCTAGACAGTCCAGTTCTATCACTGTTGTATTCAATTCCATTGTGGTTGAATTTGACTGAAGCTTTTTACCTGCCACGCCAAGTGTTGAGATCGCTGACTTATCAGCAAGAAACACTTTCAAGCAAATTTGTTCCTTTTAGTTCCTAAAAAGACTGTAAATTGTCCACATGTACACAGCAGTTACCTTCTTGTATTTCAAGTCCAGGTTTGCTTTCTTTTTAGGCCTTTGCCAAAGTGTTCAACACAACCCCAGATGACCTCGATATGCACGTTATCTATGATGTGTCTCACAACATTGCCAAAGTGGAGCAACATGTAGTGGATGGAAAGGAGCGAACTCTGCTGGTGCACCGAAAGGGATCAACCAGGGCCTTCCCTCCTCACCATCCTCTTATTGCTGTTGATTATCAAGTAAGTTTAGCTGTGGGAGAAGGATATCAGAAGTGAATTCTGGATGAATCAGACAATGTTAGGGTCCTTAACAGATCTAAATGATGAGTTCCGTTTTTTGAGGTAGCAGCACTGGAACCCTAGTGGGATGGCAACATTTTGCTTGTCTATGTGTTTGATCCTTGGGACACTGAGCTCCCTCTTTGGCACCACTCCCACTGTGGTTCAAAGGTCATGAAGCGAAGGAAGCATTTCATACCTAAGGCAGGCTTCAGTGATTTGCCCTGTCTGTCTGCGGGACGCAAGTCTCTTGATCTGCTGCCCTGTATCTTTCAGCACAGTTAGTTCTCTGGAGTCCTTGATACCAGGCACCTAAGGCAGGCAGAGATGCTTGGAAGGATTGTGAACGTGACTTCCTTTTCTGGAGATCTGCTTCTTCTCAGACTTTATTAAGAATGAGGTTTTTAGGCTTTTTCTTGGTGAATTAATACTTGTTTGCATCCACAGCTGACTGGACAGCCTGTTTTGATCGGCGGGACTATGGGCACTTGTAGCTATGTTCTTACTGGCACAGAGCAAGGCATGACTGAGACCTTCGGAACTACTTGCCATGGAGCTGTAAGTCAGAAGAAGTCATTTCAGAAGCGGGTTAGAATGGACTGTGATCCAGAGAACAATGTTGTTCAAGGGTATCCAGCGTGTGATTCATCTGTTGGTTATAGAAGGAGAGAGTAGCCTTGCCACAGTAATCTAAGCCCAGGATGACTGCAGGCTAAAGTCCTTTTTGTCCCTTACTGAGTAGTTCTGACTACACCTGCAGAAAATTTAGGGGATGCTTCTTTATACAAGGCAAAGATTAAGATGAAGATAAGGAGAATGAGCTCCTTTTACCAAATTCAGTTATCTCTGAGCTAACAAGAAGGATTAGCTATGCTGAGGCTGTCCATATCAAACTCCTCAGTAGTTAGAAGAAGGTGTTTTGTCTCCTGTTATTTATAGTGAGACAAGGATGGTTGAGGAGCAGAAATGGCTTCCAGTAAAACTCCTGAGTCTTGAACACTGTCTGACAAGTGATTTGGCTAAAAGAACATTTGCAGACTAGCATGTTATACACATGGAATTTGCCTAGCCATCGCACCAGATGTGGGGTTTGGCAGGAGCCCATCACCTAAAGCTGAAATTCATTCCCTGTTTGTGGCTTACTGTGGTCTATGCCCTCAGCCATTCTATGTTTCCTTATAATTAATCATGTTTTTCTTTAATAAGAAAGAGTTCTGATTTTCCAAACTGCTACAAAAAGTAGAACTAACAAAACTTCTGTCTAGGGTCGTGCGCTGTCTCGAGCCAAATCTCGACGTAACTTGGACTTCCAGGATGTATTGGACAAGCTGGCTGACATGGGCATTGCCATCCGTGTTGCTTCTCCCAAACTGGTCATGGAAGAAGTGAGTTTAATACTTCACTATCTGAGAGGGAAAAGGGGTCTTGGCTGAATGACCTTCCCTGACTTGATTCTTCACAGTGCTAAGTGATCACTAGTACTTTAAATACACAGATTGTGTGATTCCCAATAGAGATACCCATTTATTTTTCTTAAATAGCATGAAGTCTTCCCTGTCCCTAAAATCTTGCTGAAAGGGGACATGTCTGTTTACAGCTTTTCGGGGGTATGTTTTTCTCCTCTTCTGCCTGGTGATAGGGATCACCCTGAGAAGTCTTTGTGTGAGCATCGCAAAAGTACTTATGTTTTATGGATTCTCTTCTTCAATTATGATCTTCCACCTTTAAACAGTGCAGCTATCATGGAGATGGTTAGCAGTGTTAAAAGAGGATCTGTCATAGACTCATTCCTGTACTTGCTTATGAAGAAGAGAACTCTGGCCAGAAAACATTGGAACATTATGACTTCCAATGCTTCTGCATTAACACGATAAGAGTGTCTTTTCTGTTCACAACCTCACTCATAGAAGCACATTAACCAGTACGCTGTTGTGGGTGTTGGTGTTGTACAAACACGTTGATAACATTTAAGTCTCTTTTCAAGAACAGTGTCCTTGTCCGAATGCTGAAGGAGGAAGCTATAGAGTTCAACCCTGATTTCTGTCTCTAAGGGGCAGTGAAGACATATCTTGAAGGCTATCTGTAAGGAGGAAGTTGGAGTGACTTCCTGCAAGATAATGAGGCTTGGCATTCTTATGTGCTGGTGGACTGAATTATGTGAAAATACAGAGAAAACTGCACCAAAGTACCTAGCTTTCCAAATAAGCTTTCGTCATATTACAGATAAAATGCTAAGTGTCCCATAGATTTCTTAGATACATAAGGTGGCCAAATTCTTAATATGTTCACCTGCTTCTACACCTTCAATTCATATGATTCTGTTTTTGCAAAGAGAAGAGTGGATATCAAAAGCCTACATCTAACTTCCTGCGACTGCAGGTTTTTTTCATAGTTCTGTCTTTTTATTCTTTCTCTCTTTCCCCCCACAGGCACCAGAGTCTTATAAGAATGTGACAGATGTGGTTAACACCTGTCACGCAGCTGGTATCAGCAAGAAAGCCATTAAACTGAGACCTATTGCTGTTATAAAAGGCTAGGAACTGACAAGGCAGAAGAAATGCACCGACAGCTCAAGGCCTTACACAAAACTGACTCAAACCATCATCTTCCCACACCTCTTGGACTCTGTAGGATGCTCAGATATCATATCCCTGTTCTGGAAACACAACAATTGAGAATACCGCTATTTTTAATCACTCCTAGGCATAATTAATGCCCCCCCTCCTCCTTGTTATATGGTGTTCTTTTCTTGTGAGGAGAGGACAAAGAAGTCAGTCTTGGTTTTTATATGCAGTCACTCTCCCATTTGCCTGATGGTTCCTCAAGCAGGACTTCAGACTTGCCTGAGTTGTCACTGCTTGCTGTGTTGCAAGACACCTCCATCGACGAAGATGGTGTAGGAACCGCGCCTGCTGTCTCCTCACCTGAGTGCCTGGAGCTCTTTCTGCACATAGAAGTACTCTGACAGGCAGGGTATGGAGCTTCTGGGCAGGGAGAGGGTGCTCTGTTTGCAGATATCTTTATGCATAGTCCGTACTGTTGCATGTTTTGTGGCAATTGGGTAAGAAATCTGGAGTTGGGAGTGGTCTCCCGCTTGGGTTGAGAGAGACCAGTGTGACTTGAGGCACAGTCCTCTGCTCTTTGCCCTCCTCTGCCGTTTAACGCAACACGCGGTGTATTTGGCTCAGTACAAGTAGGTGTTCCACAGTCTTTGTGGAAATGCTAATAGGACTGAGTATGTTGCTTTGAGAAATTTTGTTTACTCAGTAAAAGTTGTAATTTAGCTACTTTAAGATGTGCTAATCCAACATTTTGCAAAATCCAAAGCACATAACAGTTGGGTCGAATAACAGTTTTCTCTGTGTCCTGCAGCTCTCAATTTGAGTCCAGTTGTAGGGTCAGGCCCAGTGTGATGTGACTTCTGATGTTTCTTTTACATTCATTATCCAGGACTGGAGGGGAAGCTGACCATCCCCACTGGCTCATTTTGGGGATTACAAATAAAATGGGAAGATGGACACTGCAGCATGTCTGTGTCATGTTTATTCTGTGGCTAAAATGTCTTGTCCACTTGTAAGTACATATATGAGCTTGAAACCCACCACATTTTGAGACTTCAGCTGATGGATCTTACAAAGAAACATGCAGATGGCAGAATTCCTTGCAGAATACAAGTGAGTAGTAGTAGTGGCTACAATTTGTCTTGATGCCTGCTGGGTCCACCTCACTGGGAGGGAATGGAGTTTGCCTGTGAGTCTGCATGCAGACACAAGAGGGCAGCTGGAGGAAAATAAAACCTCAAAGCAAGAGGAGCCTTGCCAGGAACTCGTGTAAAAGGAGCAGATAGTGATTGATGGACTCAGATGCCTTTTGATGAAACGTCCCCTTAAGTTTAAGATCTTAGCTGAAACCTGTTGATCTCAGGAGGCATAGTGGCATTTTACTGTCCCAGTCATTTTGTGCTTATTGCTTTCTTAAGTTCAAATACTGTATCTGCTGCAGGTTCAGTAGCAGTAAGTGCAGCAATAGTCACTGCTATGAGTCCTTGTGGGTCTGACTTTGCTGACAATTTCTTGATTTCCCCTGCTTTCTCTAGTGGAATTGTTCCACATTGCCATCTCTGAGGTCTGAGACACACTTGCTGAATTGAAAACAAAAATCATTTCACTTAGAAATGTGAATTAGCCTCCAGTGACTTGAAGACAAATTGTTGGTCTCAAGTCTTCGGAAGTGCATGTACTGTGCAGAAGCTTCTGTCTCTAAATATATCAGACTCCCTGATGTGGAATGCAAGGAAATCCTTAAAACATTCATATTCAAAAATAAAGAAGCATTTCTCAAACATGGTTCTTTCAACTTCTGCCTACCATTGCTGTGAAGACACAAATTTCTGGTTTTTACAACAGGCAGAAATCACATCCCATGGAGGTACTCTCGTTTGTATGCTTTAAGTCCTCTAATCAACAGTGTTTATGCATTAGCAGTCAAGAATGCAAGAAGCACTATCAGTTTTGGTTTCCTGTTGTGAAGCTGGTACTAGTTCTGGTTATTTGTCGTGCTGTATGAAGGAGAGTGCTGGTTTCCTAATGACCTAAAAAAAAGTGAGAGTCAAAATGCAAGCTATCTCCCAGCTCTTTGTTTAAACCTGGATGTTTTTCTAAGTTGTTTTTTCTTCACCAGATAGGGCCATCCACTAGTTTTGTTTAATCTGCATTAAAAAAAAAATAAATAAAATAAATTGGTAGGTGAGGAAAACCATTTTAAAATTAATGTGCTGAAATACGGGTATATCTGCACCTGAACCATTTTAGCAGCATGAAAGAGCCAACACAGTTATTGAACCATCTCTGCTTCCGTGGAAGGTTACTGAGAACTTGAGAATAACTGTTAATGTGTTATGTGCTTCCCTTTCCAAAAAAAAACCTGAAAAAGCTTTTGTGAATGATTGTTAGGGTCTTCTTGTCTTTTTGGGGGGGGGAGGGGAAGAAACTGCAGGTGGGATATCGGGGTCTACACCACACCCCTGGAGCTATTGCACACCTCTGACCAACCCCAGGCAATTCTCTATTCCCTCTAATGCAGCTGATTCCATTTTCTGTATGATGACCTCCAGCAGAGGGTTTCCTCGCCTTGGGGCTTGAACAGGGTGTCTGCCAACACAATAAAACCAGTCCTTAGATGCACGTTTGTTTTTGGCAAAAACAAACAGCTCACAGCTCTTGCCTTACTCTGCTTTAGAACAAGATGGTTTAACTTACAGGTTGGGCCTCCCAAAACGGAGCCTCTGAGAAGTAGAAGGTATCGTCTCTGGTGGTGGTTTCAATGGCACCTTCCTTGT
>WEIS01100004.1:0-11491 GCA_013389965.1 Todus mexicanus
AGTAGTATCTCACATACCAAATCCAAGGTACCTTCCTTTTCACCTTTGTCTTTCTGAGAAAACACCTTAATCAACAGACTGTAATTTAAGGTGACATCTTGCGAATTCCTCCCGTCTTCCCGGGGAAGTGGTGGAGTCACCATCTCTGTAGGTAGTTAAAAGATTGTAGATATGGTGCTTGGGGTCATGGTTTAGTGGTGGACTTGGCAGTGTGGGTTAACAGTTGGACTTGATGATCTTAAAGGTCTGTCCAATCTAAACTATTCTATGATTCTTCATAAGCGTTTATGCAGTATTTATAATAAGAGACAAGATATACAATGTGTGGGCCTCCTGTGCTCAGTAGAAAGCCCAGACACAGAAATATTAGCCTTTGCTACAATTACATCATATGAAACACCAACGTATACACTGCAACAAGATTTGGAACTTGAGGAATTTAGTATTTCTTCCCTGGACAATACTGGCATCTCTGACTCTCCTTGCTCCTTTATGCCAGTAACTGTCAAAATCTTACCTTCAGATCCCACAAGGACTGTCATTTACAGCTGTCTCCTGAGAGAGCAATTGTACTCCAAGTGCTGACATTAAGAAAACAGTAGCACCAGCTCTCCCCACAGGCATGAGCATTGGTGACAGCATGAGCTTTACCACCAGATCCGAGCTTGCTAAACAGAATATGGACAAACCTGTTCCTGTAAATCCTGATGGAGTAAAAATTGCAGCAGCCATGTGTTACAAAGATCTAATCCAGCTCTTCACTTTTCTGGTCCAAATTAACTCAAAAGTTCTGACAAAACTTTCTCACTGTGTTAATGCCATGTTCTTTGCCCTGCCAGAGAAAGAGTAAAGCCAGCATAAAAAAATTAAGTCTAAACTCTGTATTGCATGCTTTGGCTAATTCAACAGAATTCACATACTCATTTTTGATCCAGATCAAATCTGGACTTACCAGACCGTGTCCTGGACTATGCAGCCACTACCTTCCTTCGAAAGGGAGTAAGTGCTTCTCACAATCCCCACTGATGCTATCGTATCAACCTGCTTTGGTCAGGATTTTTTTTGTTTCAGTATAACAGTATGCTTCTCCACCTCTGATGTGATATCGTAACATCTTGCACACAAAAGTACCTGAATGCAAACTGAAAACTTCCAAAACATTCTCAGTGCACCGTTAAATTTGGATGGGAGCTGGGCCTGTATGATGTGTTGGGTTGGTTGTAATTCTGTCACACCGTAAGTGATCGCTATCTGATACATTATTTGAAACCTTGCCAAAACACACTTGAGAAATAAGTTATCTTACAAATGATTTCTGAAGAATTTCTTTGCTATTATAATTAAAAGCCCACTTTATATACAGAAGGCATCTTATTTCCTTAATTATTTTCAAACAGCTCCTGAATGGTTTATGCATTCATCCCCAAACACACCAGCTTGTTATTCCCCACTGGAATATAGCATATGCTGAAAATTAATTATTTGAATATCAAAATGACAAATATTCTTTTCCAATATCTGTTTGCTGACCAAATTTTCCATTTTGAACTAAACATGGCTAGGGAAGTTGCCTGTTATATGAAAAAAATAGCTATGACATAACACAAAGACAAATTTGTGGTATGGCCTGGTCATCCTGCTGTATCTGCACTACATGTTGCACGCTATGTCATGGCTTGAGTACGGAAACCCTTCAGACTATATAACTGTGACAACAGCTGATTTCCATTTGACATCATTGCCTGGGGTTCTCCAGCTGGAATGGCAACCGCTAGATCTCACTGCGGCTCCAGATCTTGCAGAATCCTATCTCTAAGTTGTCTTTGATAAAGTCTGTCATGCCCAGACCTAACTGCTGCCACCCTCTCAGTATCTGTGGTTGGTTGCCTTTAAGAGTTACCTTGAGCAATTTCTCTCAGTTGATCATAGCTCTGCCCTGATTTTTAGTGCCTAGTGCTTCTATTCTTCTCTTCAGTATTATTTTCCAGTGAAATATAGATACAACCATTTGTATTTAAATAAAATCATGGTTATTCTCTTCTGACCAAATGCCAAATCCCTTCAAAATCAATGGCATTAAATCCCTGAATAATATCTTTCTGCAAACTAATATACGGCAAAGAAACACCTTGAGCTTCCAGTTTCAATCATTTGGATTTTATTACTGTATTGCACATAACAAAAATCTTAATAAAACAGGCACATTATTTTTTCCTACATGATATATTTAATTTTTAACAAATCAAATCCTTTTTGGTAAATCTTCATGCATCTATCAGGAATGCTAAAATACACTTTGAATTGTATAGAAATACCAAGACAAAGGCAATATAAGCCTTTGTGCACTTCAAACTCCTACCTAATTTCTAATCAAACTGCATAAGGTGTATGTCTTGATTCTAATCTTCAAAGAAGACTACAGGTAAAGTCATTGCCGTATTAATAACTGTTTTCAACTCAGAAACCACCAAGGTAGCTGCATTTCCATGTGCTAAAGTTTACTGTAAACAGTTGTTACCACAATGAAGGCTTTTGAAATTTGGAAGTAAAAAAATTGGAGAGGAGGAAGCTGTGAAACCAATTCCAAGAAACAGGTCAGCTAAATGCAAAGTGGAACTATTTTGGAATATGACTCCCTATTCAAGGCCTTTTTGACTTGAGCATGCTTTTACTGTAATGTTTCCCAATGATTTAAGAGGTACAAGTGAAAAAAATCGTCCCAGAAAAAGAGAACCAGCCAGTCAGACTGAGAAAAAAATGAAAGAGTAAAAGAAGTGTTTTATATGGCCAGTGGTTTGAATGACCAATAAGTTAGTAATGCATACTACAGAGCAAAGTCTCAAGCTTTCTAAGCTTTGAGTTTTGGTTGTGGTGTTTCTTTGTTTGTTTTGGCGGGATTTTTGATTATTTTTTTTTAAAGGCTTTAGTTGCAACCTCTTAAAGAAGTATGATCTTGCTGTAGTTATAGATGAAATTTTGTCACTTCTTAAAAAGAGTACAACCACTCCCTTTTTAAGTGATATAAAGGACTAGCTAATGAAAAGAGTCGTATCTTGGTGTAATAAAATGTTGGCTGCAGAGTTTCTGAAAACAATGCTCAAAAGCAAACAAAATTCCTCAAAACCCAGCAAAAGTTGCTTGGGAGTTGGATTTATTTTAATGAGCTTCCAGAAACGTTTATGACATATCTATCCCAGTGACCACAGGTGGATGTCCCTGCTGGCTAACACTCAGCTGCTCCAGAATAAAACAGGAGAAAGTAAACAAACAGAGGAGACAAAGGAAAAAGGAAGAGATTTATGTCAGGGTACACTTAATGAACACCTGCACTTCACAGGCCTGGGTAACTATTTGCCACCTTCTTCCCTCCAGATAAATATCTCCTAAGAAAATATTAGTGTTTCTGTATCACTCACAAATTAAACGAAACTCTTGAAGAGTGCTTGGAGGCAAACTACGCATAGGTTAATTTTCGTTTTTTGTATGCCAGGAAAATAATCATCATGGGAGAGCCTAATTTAAAAGGACTCAACCCTTTGTGCACAGTCATGCTTGTTGCTTTATAACAGAATGACTATTGATCTAGACATGGAGAATGCAGTTAAACAGAGATTCCAACTTTAGTGGTCCAACTGCTTGGAATCAGAGCACCCTAACAGTTATCCATCAGAAAATCACCTGTGTAAACTTCAAACTGCCCACAGTGAGAGAAATCATGAGTTAAGGAGAAGATACACCTTGAAAAATCTTCCCTAAGATCTGCAATCAAGCAGAAATCTGTAGTAGATTTTTAGCTCCTGATTAATCCAAATTGGTCACTTTCAGATTTTCAGTTATTATGAGAAAAGAGCAACTCACAGCACAATCATAGAGCAGATCTTCCTCAGGTTTTACTCCTGTTACTTTTTGGCTTTCCTTTAAAGTATCCCAGAGGAAATAATTTCTTTCTAGAAATATTAGTGCTCTGTCCTTCATGATTTCTATTCATCTCAGTCCTCTCTTTACATTCTGCTACACCACAAATTTTAGCAGTTTTGTTTTATCTTCTCTGTCTCCTTGTTTCATAGTCTCATATGACTCCTTTTACAAGTGGTTACACAACCTTCTTCTGCACTGACCTGGATCTGAAGAAAACAGACCTCATGTTCTTTAGTTTCAATGCCAAACAAGGAGAAATGGAATGAAAATTCTATTTGCAAAAGATTCTTCCCTCCGATTTCTATATTCCAAACTACTGAAAGTGCCATTTTTTGCATTTATAAATTTTGGATACATTGAAGACAATACTTAGAGAAAATAGTAGTACTGGTATTATTGCATTAATGTCAAAACAAATATTCCATGCTCTGATGGCAAGAAAGTCAGCCCATTGCCAAGGGTCAATTGCTTTTGCTAAAGGTGGCTTCGTTGTCATTAAAACAAATACACTGTTGTGACAAAAGCATCACAAGAATTATGCTCTATGCCCCTTACAAAAGGAGCCTTGACATCCTGCAACAAAACTGGACCTTTAGTATAAAAGACCAAAAGCTTCAAATACTCTGTGTATGACAGAAGAGAACAGGAGAAGTCAAAGTGCACCTCCTGGTGCCTTATGTCCTCATACTAGCAACTAGTGCAAATAAAATGGATGATCCTAGGAAATGGCCCATATGCTACAAAGGCAGGAAAAAGGCTCGCAGTGCTCTTTGTCAGCCCGACCAGTGGAAATCCTGACCCCAAGTCCCCAGTGTGTGAACAGTTGGGTACCCAAGCTGCTTCACAGTCAACCTGGGACACCTAGGAGGTGTCCTGTCCGACATCTTGACTCTGACTGCGGCCAAACTCCAGCGCTACTGGGAAGTACATTCAAGATACATGGGATTCTGTCTCATTTAAGAAGTGTAAATTTTCAGACTATTTTGAACATACTGTAAGATGTTTATCTCACAGTGTGTTGATACCAAAAAGATACCCACTATGCTGTAATCTTCATAAACAAAACAATATACTGTTTCAAACTGAAAATAAGACAATAATTCAATAGAGAAATTTATAGACAACATATAGCACTTGAATTCATTTTAAAGACTGCACTTACAGTCCCCCTTGGGTTAAAGCTTTTCTAACACATCAGGGAGAATCAAGCAAACAAAGTCTATATTTTTGCATACAATGTTTTATGTTCAAGACTTCAATATTTATGTGTGGCATTATTTACCCTACACAAAAAATATAGCCTTTGTGGCTTTCATTTATTCAACACTTCAGAATTGCTAATACTCATGTGCATATTACACCCACATGTTTATTCCTCTGACAATTCTTACCTCAGGAAAATGAATTTTTTACATTTTAAATTAAAGCTAACTCTAATTTGCAATTGTAATGTATTGTAAGAGATTATTATAAAGTATGTGTGCCAAAGGAGCTGCCTTATGCTGGTAAGGTACACTATAGTGAGGGCTGCTGTGAATGAATGTGACACTTGAGAATGGGGGGAAAAAACCAAATCAAGTAACTCAGGTTACTAACTATAACGACTTCACACTGCTAAAGTAATTTCAGACATGGCTGATAATCTGCTAGAACCCACCAATCTCTCCAGGCTGTCAAGGAAACACCACTCACACACTACTCACCTGCAAAACAAACAATGTCTTTGTAACTCTGCAGAAAAAGTGATATCCGCAGGGTATCTTTTTTTATTATTTTTTTTAATTGCCTTGGCATTTGCTCTTCTGCTGTAGAACATTTTATCAAGAAATCTTTCTGAATATATTGCACAAACAGAAAATCCTTGGTGCATCAGTTACAAACGTGCATCTTCCTATTGAGTCTAGGTCTATTCTAGGTGTTGATGTAAATGATCCCTATTCCCAGAAGTCACTGAAACAAAGTTGCTGACATTACGTTCTTCCCACATATCTCTGAAGAGCTAGCCTGCTAAGATACCTTGGTTTAATTCCATTCCCACACCAAGGAAGCTCCTGCTCCATCATCATCCTCCTCTTCCTTCAGAGCTAGAAGGATACCAGGTATAGCTCGGTTATACCTTCTCCAGGACACACATTCTGAACCGTGAGTGGTGAAAAAAGGAAGGATTCACTTAGGATGATGCTTTACTACCTTATGTAGAGCTGACTGACACATATCAAGCCTAAATTACTTGCTCCCTGTATTCCAGAGGTCACTTCCACAGCCCTGCTATAGGACACAGATGTCAATAAATCCTCAAGATGAAGTTGGTCGTCCTTAATGCAGCAGGAATAACAGAGCTCATGTCACTGGACAGTTTTAGGTGTCCTGCAGAAAGGGATTGCCCATCCCTCGTGAACAACTATAAGGGTGCAGTGGTGTCAGCGGTCTGGCATGAGCCAGACGTTCCCACAGAGCACTTTCAGGGGTTGGAGGTAGAGGTGCCAAAGTCCTCTTACATTGGTTATGTACATCAGCTGGTCTTATTTTAGAAAAGTGTCTTAAAAAGATATATATAAACACAAACCCCTTTGCCATCATGCATTGTTGGCTGCCAGTGATTGCAGCATGTGAGTTACTCTTCCTGATGTGGTCTATCAACTGTTTCCTGCTAAAAAACAGTAAGTTGTGAGTGTAATTTTTTCCCCCACCTCTCACTTTTTTAATTTTCACTGCAAACACAGCTTATTTACACTCTGTCTCTTTTTAAAATCAAGTGTCAAGCAAGTGCTAAACTGCTGCTATTTGCCAATGTTTCATTAACACCTTATTAACTTCCAACAGCTGAAGGTGACTGGACCATCACCTCTGTTTATTTCCTCGAAGTAACAGTTAACTGAAGAATCAGGATAGAGGCAGTCCTATAAACACAACTGAAAACAAATACGCATGCAGAATAAAATGATGCACAACTTCAACCAGATCTGTTAGCTGACACATCCAGTTAATTTTATGCACAGTCACATATTATCAAGTTTGGAGCTCAGATTCTTATTAGAGATAATAATAAAGATCTCTGTGTGCTTTATTTTCCTAGTCCATGCCAGAAACTATCTAAAACAAAAATAGAAACCTTGTACAAATTATGCCACCAGTACTCTGCTATTTCAGATTAAATACCAGGTAGAAAAGTGTGATCCTCTTGTAATTTAAATCAGCACAGCTCCACTGATTCCCTTAAAAGCCATAGCTGTTTATACAGCTGAGCCTTCAGCATGTGTACATACATTATTCTATATTGAATCCCAGTCCATGCAGATATGACTATAAAAGAAAGAAAGATGGGGGGTGGGGGGAAGTAAAGCCCAAGAAATGGGACTCCAGGAGAAAGGAGATAGGAAACATCCTTACTCAGAGGGATCCTGGAGGGATTAAAATCTTTCTTTAGATTTCCCTTATTCCTCTGCCCTAATCTCTCTCCCTGTCCCTCTCCCCCTTTTCCCCTTCCTCATCTAGTTTGAAAGGAAAGGGAGAGGACATGTTTGCTATATCTCCCTATCCCTCTGTTTTCCATGTTACAAAAAAATCTTCCCTGCTGTTTTTTTATCCCATACTTCTAGACCATCATTCTGCACACCTGGAAAAAGGATTCAGTTTCGTGGAAGGCAATTTATAGAGGTTCCTGCTTTCCTGTCCAAATAGCCAAGGCCTTTTGAGCTTCACTAGCGCTGGAGGAGCTGGATCTGTTCTGGTGGTTCTCCAGTCCGTATTTCTATTTTTTATGGCATATTGGTTTCTACAACTCCATCACACAAGAATTAACACTTGAAGCTCAGCTGTCAGAGTGCTAGTTATCCCTTTTCATCATTCAGATATTTCCAATGAGATAAAGAGGGGGAAGTCTCTTCTATTATAATAAACATTCAAAAAGAACTTGAACCAATATTTTCTGATTTTGGTAATAATTCTCATGTCAACTATAAATGTTTCATACATGCATACAATGATTAAAAAGGCAATGAAAAAAGTTTGCTTTCTGAATTATTATCTGAAAAAGCTGACAAAGAAGTTAAGGTGGAAAGAGTAAAATTGAAAGGAATTAACAGATACTTGGGAATAGAAGTAAAAAGAATCACATAGGTGATTAATAAAACATGAATAAAGTAAATGGGATGTTGCTGCCAGCAACAAAAGTCATGAACCCCAGTCTTTGTAAGGCTGGAATCTTGAATTATTCTTCTCATCTCAAAATCTTGTGTTAAACAAGAACAATTTTAAAATAATTGGCAACTCATAATTTGAACATTCATGTAGCTTATATGATATTATCTTTTTTCTTTTTTTTTTTCATTGGTAAAGTCACAGGTTTCACTAGTCTGGTATAGGTTAGAGGATAAATTTTAATCTCTTATTGTTTTATTGTTCATTGTTTATTTTTATTGTTGCATACAACTTGTGTTTAAAGATTTTAAAAGTCTGCAAGGCCATATATTTTACTTGAGGATTGAAATGAATGCTTTGCTCTCAATTCTGTCTCTGCAAGTACACTGGACCAAATTTTGGTCTCATTAGCACCAATATAAATCTGGAATAGTTCCACTAGTCTCTGTAATGTTACTCCCAATACATGCTGATTTGACTGAGATCACAAGCTGGTCCATTGACCTAAGTGGTGTCAGTGGGGATGTACTGAGAAGAAAATTTGATCTACTAAATTCAAACCCTTGAGGTGTTGTTCTAGCAGCCAAGTTATTTAGAAAGAAAACACCACTTGAGTGTTGACCCTCCATCCCAGCTGGATCTCCATGTAAACTGTGCTCCTGCTGTAGCTTTTTAAATAGATCAGCAATTTACATTTTAAATAGATCAGCAATTCAAATTAGTGAAATTCTAGAATGTAGGTAGCATGGAGGGGGAAGAACTTAAGCACTACCTGAAATTCCATCAGTGTTCAACAGTAAACTCTCTTTACATTTTCTGAGAGTGGGGACTGGATGGGCTGTAAAGATTTAACTACTGCAGGTCTGTGCCTAGAGACAACAGCAGTGACTGCTGTGTAAAGGATGGGCATGAACATAATGTCCCAGACCTTCCTTGACCAGACTTTGACTGACCATAGCAGGTGAGTTTAGGCTCAAATCTCACTGTGCAGAAGCCTATCAAGGAAACAGCTCAGACAACTGCAGGAGACACAACCTTGTTCTGGCCTGATGTGGTTTACCAGTAGAGACGTGTCTTAAAATCTCCTCCAGAGCAGGGGATACCCTGGGGCAGCAGAGATGCAACAACCCTGATGCTGATACTGGGCCCTGAGGTGACACAAACCCAGGAAACCCAATCATGCTTTAGGTGCCTCTTGGCTGCCACATGCAAACTGAAGATGATGGCTTTGTGCTCCAATTCTTGCTCCTTTAAATGTCTAAATGTTTCTGAGAACAGGAGGTGTTTGCTCCCAGGTCTAAAATGGATGTAGGTGCCTCTAGGGTTAAGCTGCAATGGCCTGTAGGATTTTAAAGAATATCCTTGGATTTTAGTGCCAAAGTAGGTGGTCTGAATCTCACCAAAGATAAATTATTGGCAGTGAGAGCAATGCGTAAACAAAGGAAAATGTAAATGGAAAGGTCAATGTAAAACTGTATGACTATGCGGTATCTTCTTCTGAAGGCACTGGTCCATGTCAGTCTGTGTTACAACACTTCTCATGAGGCCCTGCCAGACAGACATCTGTCTTTATGGCTTCCTAAGGAGCCACACACACACCAGAGTCACTTGCTAGTGAGGATCCAGCCTGTGCTGCTTGCAACAGGCTTGTGGGATTATTTGGGAGCTAGAAGCAACCAGTTCTTCTGAACCAGTTGCACGAAAATATGAGACTGACACAGAGTGAGATTTTAATGGGGTATTTTATTTGTTTGCTGCTTTTTGCTTTGTTTCTTCATTTATTTGCCTCTCCGTTCAGGTATTTAACTATTGCTGCTGAGCTCTAAAAGGACTTGGCTACATTATTTCCACCTTTAATCTTCAGCGCTGATCTTACTCTAAACACACCGGATGCTTTTCAGGTGATAAAATACTGCTGCAGTTCTCAAGGCCAGAATCATTTTCCTCTCAAGAAATGATGAAGCTTCTGTGGCTATGTTCATTGCTCGCTTCACACACACGAGCAACCTTTAATTGCTGCCACCAATTAAAGGCATGTAATGCAGGCATACACTCCTTGCCCCCATGGCACTGGGTCTGGCTGTCCTTTGTTGAAGGAATACCATGGCATTTTACCTTTACCTGCCTGCCTCACACCCTGATATGAGCGTACAGCAGTGTCATGCACTTCAGTGTCCGCCTTATAAAGCATCTCCACAGATCAAAACACAATTATTCTTAATCCCTCCAACTCTGATACTTGTTCACCTCATGCCAGGAGGAAGAGTAGGGGGCAGTTGCTCAGGACAAACACGAATGACTGTGGGAGATCCCCTCAGGAGAAGCTCTGTCACTGAGGACATTTGCCTCATTGACAGCCCTGTACAGCCTGTCGGCTTGGCTGCTACTCTCCACAAGAGAAATGGCAGCATTTCAGGCTGTTAAAGGTGTGATTGATGGATGCTGTCAGTCCCTACCTGTCAGCTCATCGCACTGACAGGAGTGAGATCCCCCCAAGGGATGCAGCTGTACAAAATACAGCCCACCCATCCTGTTCTGTGAGACCCTGATGTCCTGCTGCAGTGTTCCTGGCAGGTGGTAATCTGCTCGGTGGGGCTGGGGAAGGGCAAGCGAAGAGCTGTGAGCTCTGTTTTTGCTGGCAAGGGCAGTGACATCTCTCTCAGAAGTATCTGGAGACTCTGGAGCAGGGCTGCGAGCTCAGCCGAGGAGAGCTGGCTGCTGCAGAGAGCTGGTTCAGCCCAGGGTTAGGACAGATCCTGCTGCTGCAGCTGCAGCTGCAGGGACGTCAGTGGGAGAAACTTGTGGGATGCTGGCATGACTCCATGGCTTTGCATATGCAACATTAAACACGTGCAGAGGGTTTGCAGTATCTGCTCCTGAGCCCGAGGGATGACAGAGGTGATACAACCATTCACCCCTGCTGGAGGAATCCCTCCACAGATGCGCATGGTGGTGCTGGCACACATAGGTGTGAATTCCTCACCCAGCAGGAGGAAGGCTCAATGTCATCTGACTGTTCCTCTGATTCTGTATGAACCTAAAAAAAAGTATCCAGCCAGAATAACAAATCACCCCAGGAACCTGGGATTTTTTTCTACTTTGTGTTTGCCATAAAGGAGATTTAAGGCTGTTTTTCAGCCTTAAACAGGATCTTTTCACTCACAAGAACATCTAAATCAGACCATTCAGCCAGTGTCAACATGAGAAAGCAACAGAAAGAAAATCCAGTCACCTTTCAGCAGTCCCTTCTCTTTCCTGTTGTCTCCTTCCTGCCCCTACCCTCTGCCCTCAGACCAGTGTTGGTAAACCTTTGTGCAGCTTGACCTACCTCTCCTTGCATCTGTCTCACAGCAGTTCTGGGTGTCTCCAGCCAGAAAACCCCAGTGGGGCCATCCAAAGCCCACTGACGTCAGTGGAAAGACTCCCACTGACT
>WEIS01100023.1:0-13959 GCA_013389965.1 Todus mexicanus
TTGATGGTGTAGGGATTACAAAAACTTCAGTCTTAAGGCTGGCCAAGAGAGATCTCTGACTGAAATGGGAGAGCTGGTGGTCCCGAAATAACACAGAAAGTTGTTCCAGAGATGTTTTAGTGTTAGAGTCTTGGCTGCACTGAAGAATGTGCATTTTTTATGAGAGGGAGGAGAAAAAGACTTGTTTATCCTGGGGGGAGATGTCACAGCAAGTACAGACTTCTGAGGTGCTTTTATCTGAGGCTGCAGGGTTTCTCAGGCATTCTTCTCTGCCTTTGCAGTGTCAAACATCCCTTGGAATAATCACCTGGCCCTGGAAGCTTTATAATTAATGAAGCTGGAGAGGGATTTTTTTTGTGTCTTTGAACTCATGCCTTCGATAGCACTGAAGAATTTCTTACACATTCGCCAGGCTGAGCCAGATGTTTGTTTTCTGTTTGAAGCAAAAATGTGGAAATTTATTTGCAGTACTTCTATTTGTAGCAGCCTAGCATCTCACAAGTGGGAAGCTGTTGCAGGCTCTGTCTTTTGTGTGCCACAGATGTTTTTCTGTGGGAGTGACAGTGCTTTGGGTCACCATTACTTTGAGGGCTTAACTGAGTCTGTGCCTGGGTTTTTAGGGTTGCAGCAGGGGAAGAGGGAATACTCCCTGAAACCTTGCTAGGTAGGGGACAAAAGTGTGTAAACTGTCCTCTCTACTCCTTTGGGATGTTTCCTACCCCCTGATGTCTTGAGACAGAAATAGAGCATATAGGATTAGAGAGAGACCTTTAGAAAGGGAGTCTTTGAGACAAGGAGCAGGGACCACATACAAACCAGTGTTGCCCTGCAGAGAGGCTTTGCCACAGCTGCCCGTGAGTTGTGCCGGCCTGTGTATGTGTAAGTGAACAGCAAGCATTTGGTTGCACGAATGGTGTTATGTAGTTTGGTGTCATTGACCCTGGTATGTGGAAAAAGTAGGTTTTGTTAGTTCCTAAGCTCTCTGGGATGCCTCCTTACCCCCTCCCATTGTAAGAAGTGATGTATTTGACTGGATCAGCTTGACCTGTGGATTGAAAGCTACTGAGATGTGTCCTTGATCTGAAAAATGGTATCTAAGAGAAAAAGAATTCTGCTAGGCACCAAAATAAATCAGGGCTGCCTGTGCTTACAGACAAGACTTGCTTTAGGCTTCAGCGTCCTAGACAATAAAAAAAATATCCCTGAATCTTTCTTGCATCTGCATCTGTGCTGTTCAGTATGTGTTGCTGTCCAGGGAGTGGATGCCTGCTGGGCTACAAGGCTTGTTAGTGTTCCTGTAGGGAGGAGCTGCTGCTGCCAGGTTTTGAGGGCAGAGACACTTCGCTGTTTGGAGGAGGACTTAAACCCTACTTTTATATCACGTAGAAAAGCCTCCTTGTCTCCAAGTACAAAAAGACCCCAAAGCATTGCCGTACTCCTGGCATCCTAGAGTGAGCTTTGTTAGCTTACAGGTTGTTTGTACTTGCCACTTGTGTTTGCAGTAGCCTGCATCCTCACTGAGAGCTCTGCTACTTCTGCTCCAGGTACCCTGTGTGCTTAACTTGTTTAAAATGTAGACTCAAACCTGGTTGCTTGGGTAGAGGAAGTAACGTAGGAGGGATTGGAGGCAGCGAGCCTACTGCAGATAGGCAGCCCTTCGCTACCGTCTGTAACTTCTGCTGAGGAGGAGGGTAGTGTAGGAATAGCCCACATATTTTGTGTGGAAAATACAACAGCTGTATGAAGAAGATTGTTTGGTCAATGAAATAGAATGCAAAAACATAACAGGTTTTATTTTAAATTCAAGCTCAAACATAGTATCTCTCGGGTCACGCTAACACTTACGGACATATGAATCATTTATGAAAATGTTGCTTGACCTTATGACGTGTATTTGTGGTGAGATTCATTAGAAGACCAGCTTTGCCTTTTGCATGTAGGGATTTTCCAAGAGTACAGCACCAAGTAGTTTTTTACACAATAATAATGTCACTCAGCCTGCTATTCCACATAATCCCTTCAGGTTTTCAGTTGCAGTATTGCATCGACAAGTTGGAGTAAGGAGTGATTTTTGAGAGCTTTATTCTCCATTTCACTGCATTTAGTTCTGGAAAGACCTATATGCTTGAGATATGATTACAGTGTTAATATGGCAGAAAAAGTGTTTACAATTCAAATACTCTAATATAAAAAGGTAAAAATGATTTGTTTATTGTATGTAAGAGTTGGTGTAAAAAGGAATTTCGCAGTATGACTTAAATTTGTAAGACAATGAAGTGCACAAGAAAACTTCACGTTGTATCTTCTTCCTAACACTTCTCTCTCCTCGGAGAGTTTTGCAACTTGACTAAAGCTATACAGAAACTTGGTGTAAATATCCTGAAGTTCCTCGTGTCCAATATTGCTGCTCAAAACCAGGGTGAACTTCCTTCATCCTGCCCCATACCTCGGTGGATTCTTCTTGGAGTAGCCATTGTAAGACTTTTCTTATGGTCCATAACTTGGAAACCAGCAATCACTGCTGGCACAGAATGACCTATGGCCAGACAGTCGGTTGTTTTCTTCAAAATGTTTGTCTGGACAGTATTACTGAAACATACGTGAGGGTTTCATGTAATTTCTTCCACTGCTGCTCCCTTATTAACAAGATTTTCTGCTTCTTTGAACTTCTTTGAGCCCATGGTCTTGCAAAAGCCTGCAAGTATTGTCCTGCATTCATTGAAAGAACAGACGTGATTGAGAGAATGAGCCATCTCCTAAAGCTGTCTTGGTTTTGGGCACGTTGGAAAGGTTGGTTCTTTCAGGTGAGTGAAAGAACAAGGAGGGGATGTTACTGGGTCTCAACTTCGTATTTCAGGACATGTGAGTAGAAGCTGTGGTTAGCGTTCTCATGCACCATCACAAACACCTCTCTGCATCCCGAGGTGTTGCAGGTTCCCTCCCAGTAGCCTCTGTTCTGGGTGAGAGGGTAAGTGTTCTCAGCTTGAACTAGCACCTTTGCTATCCCATGCATTTTGAGTTTAAACTGAACATTGCGATTTGCCGGTAGCAAGCCAGAGAGCGGCTCCAGTATCTCATAGTCTTCCAGCCACTTGGTGTAACTCTGAGGGAAAGCTGGCCACTTCACTTCAGTGTTCAGGCAAGTGATGAGGTAGTTGAAGATGTAGTCATAATTGCCAGGATCTGACTTCTTCTTGGCGTAGATTTTCAGAACAAAGTTCCCTGCATGGGGGAGATGGATTTTCAACTCAATTTGGTTCCCACGATGGATTTGCATGATGTGCCGCCTTCTCATATCCTCTGTCAGGCTGCTGTTATCAGAGTGCAGCGAGGCTAAGACGCTGATGTCTTTGCCGAGGGTGAAGGTGACAGAACACCGCCCATCGTTGGTGTGGATGATGGGGTCAGGGTGTGATGGCCTCAGGAACCCTTGCCGTTCTGTGAACCAGCTTGGTCCGACAGGCTGATGCAGGTCCTTTGGGAAACGCATGGCCTTGTCCACAGACTCGCATTCTACGACGTATTCCAATACGCAGTTGTACACACCTTCTGAGGCTTTGGAGGGCTTGGCGAAGATCTGCAGCTTGTGACTCCCTGTCTTCTGTGGGTAGATATCCAGCTTCATTCCATGTTTTTTCAAAGTCATTAAACCGTGTTCATCTGTTCCCTTCAGCTTAAATGTAAATAATGTGGCAGAACGGCAATCCACTGATACAGAGGCTTTCCCGTTTTCTATGAAATACAAAAGAAAAGAAACCGCCTAAGATCCTGTTTCAGGACATTTTTTGCATGTACACCCTGTTCTGGGAAGACTAACCTACCCCAATAAATTGCTGCTTCTCTAATAGCTTAGGCCAGTGTCCCTCAAAAAGAATGAAGAGCAGCCTTTGTTTTGGAGGTGTGCATTTATTGCATTTTGATACGCACCGAAATGGAGCTGTGGTCCTATAGAACACAAAAGCCTGTGTGAAATATAACTGAAAGTTATCGGCCCATGTGCTCAAGAACGGCTTAATTAGATGTGATTAGGCCTGATTGCTAGTCCAGTGGCTGTTACAAGAAGCTTCAGAGGAAAGTGCAGAAACCCTCCGGTATGAAGATAGGAGATAATCTACCTCCCTGTGAGCCTGTTCCCAAACAGCTTGGAGACAACATTAAGTCCTAAAATAATGTTGCCTTTAAGTTTTAACTCTGTGTTCTTAGCATTCATAAATTAGCTATCTGGTTCAATTCCTGCAGCTCTTTTAAAATCTGAGGAAGGTGATCTTTAATGTGGGCCCTATAGTTCAGTGGCGTTAGAAGAGCTGCTGGGCTTACTCAGGGTGCTCAGTATTGCATAAAGAAGTGCCTGTTTATGCATTGTTCAGTAACAAACTTCTGGAACATCATAAAAGGTTTTAATCTCACTTTCAAGGCAGAGTTGCTACTATGTAATAGCAGTACTACTAACTTTGCACCACTGATGCTGGCTAATAGAGCAAGTCATCTTCAGCTCCTGACTGAAGACCTTTAGACCCAGGGGCTACTAAAATTTTTTCACAGCTTGAACAAGAAAAAAAAAAAGGGAAAAGAAGAACGGGAAAAAAACCGAGGAGAAGAAAGACCCTCCTCTAGCACAAGAGCTTTGAGCGTACTCTGCTTGCCAGAACCAAGCTGGCAGTGTCGTTCAGTAGAGGCACGGCAGCGTGTGGTGGATGAAGGGCTGTGTAGGGAAAGCTGCGTTGCGTTCCCTCTGCAGGGTGTTACCTGTGTGGATGACGGCTGTCTCGGGGTGTGCAGCCAGCAGGCCCAACATGTAAAAATTGCTGTTGTGCAGCATGTTGCTCTCAAACTCTTTCAGCGTCAGGGTTGGTTTAAGAAGCTGCCAGTTACTGTTATCTGGGAAGTGATTGTTAATGAACAGAGCCGGGTGAGTCAGAAAATAAAACTCATTGTACCTGGAAGAAGAAGAAAGATTAAAGGAAAAATGAGTAATTATAAATAGTTAATTCTTCCTCTGCACGGTGGTCATGGTTTCAGCAGGGGGAAGTTGGAGTGTCTGGGGCTGTTAAGAGTCTGAGGTCAGGGGGGTTGAAATCCTCCAGGCAGAGAAGGAACCTGAGCTTTGGTCTTCCATTTCCAGGGCACATGCTAGGCTTCTGGGAAAAACCAGGGTATCTGCACTACCCCCTCCTGCTTTTTGTCTGAAAGCAAGGAGGCACCCTATCTCAGGCAGCTCAAAGCTATGAATCTAGTGCCACGTAGTATTGTGTAAACTGAAGATGCAATAAGCAAAACAGGTTCACTTCTAGCGGTTACGCAGCTTGCCGCTCAGAGCCGCTGCCTTTCTACATCCCTCGAGGAGACAACCCAGAGACCTTCCTCAGGGCTTTGGGTCTTGCTGTGGGACCTAAAATTGGTGACTACTTGGTGTGCCAAACCCATCTGCTTTCCTTCTGCCTTTGCGGTAAGTTTATGTGTTTATGTAGAGGATCGTTCTTTACCTGAAGGTGAACTTGGTGAAAGAATCATCAACAGCACCACTTCCCCAGGTGCTATCGAGTAGATGCCACCTTCCCTCAAGGTAGACAGCGTTCCAGGCATGGTCAGAGTCCCCAGTAAAGGTCTGCCCCATCTTATACCCGTACCCCTTAGAGTACCCAAGGAGCTTCATGCACTGGATACCTGCAATGCTAAAAAGAAACAGTAAGATGCAGCAGAAGACCTATTTTAAACCTGCCAGTGTACTTCTGTGAAAGGACAAACGGAAGAGCAAAGTCTGCAGAACTTCAAACCTGTAGTCAAGTGGATCAGCTCCATCAGCTCCTCAGGTGCCTCCTTGCAGCTGAATGCCAGAGGAGTTAGGGAGTTTAAATGTCTTAAGTGTGCAAGTGTACTTCTCTTTGAAAACTCCACCTTCTGACACTGGTGACAGACTACTGTGCTAAATGCACTTCTCAACTCTTTGGAAACCTTGCTGTTAGCTGGGGCGCTGGATTTTTCTTGACAGGGGGATCTCTGCACTTTGTACAGCTTTCCTGTAACTGCCTTCCCATACCAGCCTGTCAACACATCCAGAGACAGGCGGGTCCTCCCCTTTGACCACTGACATCATCTAGAGACTGTATTTTTCTGGGCTGTGCTAGTGAATGGCTTCATGTGGGGTGGGCATGCGAGAGAAACCCAAGGCAATGATGCTCGAGGTGTTGGTTAGGGGCAGGGGGTTTTATTGTAACCTTTGCAAAGGAATTTGGAGGAAGGGGCTTTTCTCTTCTAGTTTTCGCATATTGCCACTCGTTTTGTCTGATGCACCATCAATTCAGTGTTGTTACAGGATGACAAAGATGAAGTGTGCTTAATTGCTCTCTGTCTTGTTACTCAGTGGAATCCCTTTGATGCTGTCCACAATTAGCCCATGTAATTATAAATTAAAAGGGCGTCTGTTCATGCTTGTGTTCTCTCTGTGACAGTAGACCTGGTGTTTGACACCAGCTCAGATATCTTAGACCTCACGGGATTGCGGATGCTGATTTAGTTTCCTTAGAGTGAGCTCGTGCTTGCCCAGGGTATAAATGATTAAATCATCTGTTTAAAAAAAAATTAAATAGAATACCCACGGCGATGTGTAAATAAGATTTAAATAAGCACTGTATTAATAAGATCTCTGCTGTTGATAGCAATGGGTTCTAACATCGGCATCTTATTTCAGCATTAATCTAAAATTGCGTCACTTAGAGGACTGTCTTTTGCGTAGGATGGTATCGACGTTTTTCTTCTTCACTGACGAGTGTGTTAAATGGAACAACTACCTTAAGTAATAAACTCTGCATACTGTGGGAGCAAGATTGTCTGCATAATGTGGATTTAACTTAGAAGAAAAGTGGTATTTATGGGGAAGATGATTAGCATGGTTGTTAAGAAGTCAAGGTCTGATAACAGATACTGGCTGGTGCTTGGCAGTGCAGTGGTGCTCACAGGGAGCAGTGCTTTTTTCACAGAGATGATGCTAGTTTGAAGGGAAGGTGGTCACTTCAGCTTCTCATACAGACTTAATTAAACTGAAACGTGGATGTCTTTGTGTTACTTAGTTATTTGATACTCTTTCTTTAAGGGTATCAAATTGAAATCTTACATTCTTTCTTCAATTCTTTAAGAAAGGGTAGCAAAGGTAGAATTTCAACTGCAAAGGGCTGAGAGCCAGCTGAGAGCTCACATTGGGTGGCCTGCAGAGAGAAGACCAAGTTAAACAGAGAGGAGAAATGTGGTGGTACCTCATCATGTGGCGGTGCCCCCATCCATGCTGAAGTTGGCCAGCAAAGAAGAGGAAGGAGCATGGAAGCCAGTACTCGTTTAGCATGGATTGTCATACAGCAATAAGGAGGCGCTGCCCATCACGAGGTATTCAGAATGAACATGGCAAGCCTGGAAGGAATGCCTTTGAGGAACCTGGTGCCACAGGTGGTCTGTAAAGTCTTTGCTAGCCTGCAGTCACCTGTCACTCAAATTCTAACGTGAACACGGGCACTAAATCTGGAGCAACTCCACTGACAAGACTGGTGAGAGCTTGGATTTACATGGTGTAACTGAGACTAGGAGTTGGCCCAGGAACTTTAAGGAAGATTTGATCCTAGGAGTTTCAAAGGGGCCTAACAGGGGCTAAGTACCAAATTCCCACTAATTTCATGGGGATTGGTGTCTAATCCTTCCAGGCTTCTCTAGACATTCTTGTTAGCTGGGATATTCAAAGAGAACATTAAGGGACAAGTTTTGCCTTTCTTTCTCTTGTGGTGTCACTTACAGTGAACATTAGCAAAGCAGCAAGAAGAGTTTGTGCTTGGATGTGCTCAAAGTTCCCAAAGGGAAGGTCAGAGCACTTTAACACTGGTCTCTCTAATAATGGACAGGCAAAAAAACAGGCTAAAACATCCTGTAAAAGAGCAGTCTTGTATTGGTAAGAAAAGCGATAGTGCCTCTGTTCTGGTGTCAATGGCTTTATACAGATAAATTAACCAGGTAGAGAGAAGACTGAGATCTCCAAATATGCCCGAAGTGGCAGAGTGATGGTAGAAGATGACCTAAATACAAGGTGGACTGGAAGAAGTGAATTAAGAACCAGTTGGCAACATCTGCTTGGTGCAGCAAGATTAAAAGCCAGATTGCTTTTCTGTTTCAAAAAGAGTAGGAAATAATCTGGATCTTGCTACAGATGCCACTGGAATTCAATGGCACCTTCTTCCCTTTGACTGCAGGTTGACTTTGATGATTTAATCTGAAAAAGAGGCAAATCTGGCTTCTCCTGAGGGAGACAGAAAGATTTATACTTGTGGTAGGTAGGTGTACACTCCTGTGCCTGACATGAAGGAAAACTACCGATGAGAAAACAGGAAAAGCAAGAGGATGTGAAACCTGGATTATTTACAGACTAGTTATGACTAAGGAGGAGCCAAGTGGTCAGATCTGCTGTGGGAAGTGTGGTCAGCTTTACTCCCAAAGGTGGTGCTGAAACATCTCGTTCATTTTGGTAAGCAAGTTTCTCCCTAAGTCCAGAGTTCTCGACTCTGCCCTGAATTGAACTCATGAATTTACACTCCCTGATTCACTCAGCGACGCTACCTCCTTGAGTCTAGTTGTCAGCTGAGAAGCCAATTCTTGATAAATGCTGCTAAAATACTGGTCAGAAGCCTGTGTTTATGTTCATTGCTATTAAGCTTGATGTTTGGAAATGGATGTTTTGTGGCCAGCTTCCCACTATCCGTGCTCACCTCTCGTTTGTGACAGGAGTCTCAGATAATGGAAAGAAGTCTGGCTGCCAGAACTGTGGTCGGGGGTGACCTGTTGTGTCTGCAACAGGAACTCTTCTCTCTGCTGGCACTGGGACAAGTAGGACTCAATCAGTGTCAGCCATTGACTTCAGCAGGACCTCTAGGGGGGACTCCTGGTGACTGGCAAATTGGGTTGATTGTTAAAGTTGCCTCAACAGGAGCTGGGAAAAAAAAGGCAAAATAAAATACCTTTTTTTTTTCCCCCCTAAAACCTGGCTCTGAAAAACCAATGACTGCTCTTTGCCTCTTGCCTTTATGCTTAGATTCAGTGAGACTTGAACAGTGAAGAAGAATGGATGAGGAGATCCCCTTACAAGAAAGGGGTGTTGTCTTTGGTTCTGGTTCTTCAGGAAAGGAGCTAAACGTTTAGCTAATACTTGTCAGAAGTAATAGGCTGGGTGACTGGGAGGTTTGCTGAATCACAAAATGAATAATCAGCCTGGAAACGAGGAATCAAGAGTAAGTCAACAGAGCCTTTAAACAGTAAAAGATATCCTTGGAAAGATTCATATTTTTCATGAACTAAACATATGCTTTTAAATGAACAGGTGCGATTGCCCCCCACTTCTGACTGCTAATAACTGTTACATAAGATGCAGTTATAAATTTATACTTCGTCATCCTATTCCTTTACTCTTCGAAAGCACGATCCAGTATCGTGGGATATGATATCGGTTGGAAGCATTTACCACTTTAGCATCTGGCACAGTATTTTCTTTTTTAAATCTGTCCTTTTCCCTGTGGATTTGTTTGTTTCATGGTGAAAGCCTTCCCAAAATCTTTTTGGATGGTGTAGAAAGCCAATTGTTGCTTACACCATTTAATAATTGGTCTTCAATTTTTTCCAAAGCTATCCTGTAAATGGAAGCTGCTGTGCCGAGAATGTGCTCTGTGGAGAATCCACCTTGCAAGCCCATGCTCTTGGGAAAGTACCCCATGGCCTTCAGGCGCTAGGAAGCCGCTTTCAGTCTTATGCCCCTGAGTTGTTAGGTCCAGTTTTCTGCTCTTGGACAACCCTTCTAAATAAGGCTGGTCCCAAACTTGCCAGGCACCTTCCTTGCCTTCAATACTTCTTTAAGCCAAACTATTGCATAAGAGGTGAGATGCTGCTCCTTGCTTTGGTGCTGGAGGGTTGCCTTGCACAACAGCCATCTCCTGTCTTGACTGGGTTGGAGGAGTGTGAGGGAGAAGGGATTTGTGCTCCATCCATCTGCAAGGTGCCTGTGCTCCCTGCCACGGAAGGGGCTGCCTCTTCCATGCAATGGCTTTGGGATTGTAAAGTCTTGCTTTGTGGGGGAAATCCCATTCATTTATGAAATGAATCCCCAGTGAAGTCGATGAGGTTTTATAGGCAGGAGAATGGATTTTAGTCGTTAAATGCCAACATAGCTATAGAATGGGAATTGCAATATTGGCCTCAGTGGTGATGCACCTTGAGACTGACTTCACAAAATGGTGAATGGTAAGTGGTGAGGCAGTGCCCTCTCCACTACAGGGGCATCTCCAGAAGGTTTTGGGAAAGCTCTTCGTGGGACTGTGCCTCCCTCTTGCATGGGAGCATGTTGGAGACAACAGTCCTTCTTGTTTAAGTCTTGCCATGCTTTTAACCTTCACATACAGATACTCAAAGGAAAAACCTAGCCGCTTCTAACCAAATTAGCTCTGTGTTTTCATCTGCCATTATGTTAATGCAATGCGAAGCTCAGCAGATGGCACAAAGTAAATTATGCCGGGGAGGGGGGGTGGAGGAGGTGGAGGAGGAAGCAAAATTGACCTTTCTAGGACTTGCCATTTTTCCCCAGCATGGTTTGAAAGCTAAAGTTCCATGTCCTGCTTAAAGTCACATCAGTCAATGCAAAGGCAGACAGAATAGGCACAGAGATGACAATGAATGTTAACTCTCCCTGGCATTGAATGTTTCTGAACTTACTTTACCTGCACATTTGTTCAAAGAGCCCAGCGTATCCCTCACAAATGCTCTTCCCCCTCTGAAGCACATCTATGGGTTTGCTCGACAGCTGGCTTTTGTCATGGTAGCCCACTACGTCGTATTCTGCGGGAAGGAACACAGACAAAAGTTCATCCAAAAGCCTGAGGCAATGGGATCGGCGGGCAGCAGGAGCAGTGCTTGGATTGTTTTTCATCTCCGTGAGCGCGAGCAAAGAGAAACGAGCCGTGGCGCGTGCTGCGCGAGGATGGCGTGGACGGCTGATGGGGGAAGAGGAACAAGGGCCTATCTCTCGTAGCTGTTTGTTCTAAGCCTGGGCTGGGATTCAGCAGTTGAATCCAAATGGGAGGAAAACTCTGCTTTTGTAGAAAAAGCGACCCTCCCCAGGGGCTGCCCTTGTCAGGGGAACTACCATCTCAGAAGCTCCCACCTTGTGAAAACCAGAGCGTTCTGCATTTGAAGGAGTCGAACGTGTGTTACTGTCAAAGGAAACCATTGAGCTTTTTGCACTCTTCACAAGCCATTTGTATTAAAAATACCTGGAAAGTAGCTTGTTGAGAAATACCTGAAATGGATTTGTTGCAAGTGAATTATTAATATCTGAAAGTGCAGGAAATCTTAATTTGCTTGAACGAATGCAGAAAAGCTGCACAGCAGGGTTCCTTCAGACAGAGCTTGAGGAACTGGTCTGGGAAGGTTAATTCAATACTGACCAACCTCGGTCACGTCCATAACCTCTTTCTTAAAATACGAACATATTTTTCTGACAAAGCTCTAAGGAATGCTGCATCAGCTGATTTATCCTTCCTTTAATGCTATGGAAGAAGAAGAAAAAAAGCTGGCAACACGCTGTATTTGTGCTTTGATGAAATGCTGCAACTGCTTGTCTTTTATCCAAGAGGCTCAGCTGACGGCTGCCTCGGGGCTGGCTCGTGGGGCTGGAGGGAAAGGCTGGCTTTCTTGAGCTGGGCTGTTCACTGGGCCACCAGCAAAGCTGCAGAGCACTTTGAGGGGTACGGAGCAGCTAGCTGGCTGCATGTGGCTCTGTATTTATGCTAGAAATTATAGCTAATAATTTCTTTTAGTGCTACCACTGCATGGAGGTAGCAGTCCACCGGAAATGGGGAGTTGAACTGGCTGGGAAGAGATACCCAAGAAGCGGTGCTCTCAAAATCCTAACAAGGAAGCAGCTTATGCTGTCAGTGCTCTTCCAGGATTGGTACATTGCATTTTTGTGAGCCAATTTGAATTCCTAGCAGTGTGTTTATTTCCCATTCTTTGCAGGAAGGAAGGAGGACCAGGGCCAAGATGGTGTAAGAAATCTTGTGAGGAGACTGTTGCACACCTGTCGGGGACCAGAGACATCCTGTGAATACTTGTAAGGTAACTGGACCAGCTCAAACCAGATCAGCTGCCCCAGGCAGGAGTTGGCCCAGGCAGGGGCAGGCAGAAATGAGTTAACAGCGTAAAGACTGAATGATCAGTGACCGATGGGAGCTCGGGCTGGGATGAGTCAAATGCTGGGTTTCAGGAAATGCAGCAAAATCAGCAGTCTGCATATTTAAGATTAAAGCTGCTTGGGATTGACCGAACTATGCTAACCATGCAGTTGCTGGCAAATCTCTGCTGATCTCAGTGGGCGTGAGGTTAGGCCAGTGCGTCCCAAAACTGCTCTTCTGCTGTCAGCTGCCCCGTTCAGCCAGTGAACTGCATTGCACCAGAGACCATCGAGATGTGTAAGAGGTGAGGGAAAGAACAGCTGAACTGCTCCCCCTCTACCCTCAAGAGTTAATAGATAAGAAACATCTTTGCATATGCTGTGCAAAACACAATCACGTTGCTCATCCAGTTTCCCATCACCAAGAAGCACAGGGTGGCAAGAAGCCTTTTGTCTGCTCTGATGTGCCAGACTGGAGAGGCTACACACGCTGCCTCCTTCTCCTTCCCTGTCTTCTTCCCTTCTCTTGGTTATTTCTGAAACTCTGGTGTTGGTTGGGTTGTGGTCGGGTAGGAAGGGGCAGGGAAAGCTGAGTGATTGCAGCCCTCATGAAGGCTGAAAGGGTACACAGACAGCCAGGCACAGCAATCACGCAGGTGCCAGCATGTTTGATGAAAGCTGGCCTCTGATGTGCTGTGCTGACATGGCTGATAGACATGTCAGCAGGGTGAACACAGTTGTACCAGCTAGAAACTGAGCATTGGATGTCTCCACAAAACACAGGGGCAAAGCTGGCAGCGAAACAGCCAAGAGACTGCCAGAGGCAAAAGGGCACCTCACCCAGGACAGGCTGTGCTCAGCACTGGGTTGTCCAGGCTGCTCCTTGGTGGTCTGCTGCCTGAAGAGGGAGCAACGGAGGAGCTGCAGAAGCAGCTGTGATGACACCAAGCTAGGCAAGGCAGCTTGATGGTTCCTGGTGGTACCCACACTATGCTGAGACTCTCCCAGAGCAAAGGCACCAGCATGCAAAGTGTGCTGGGAAGGGCTGCATGGCGGGTGTGGGGATTCAGGAGATGACGTGGAGATAAAACTTCTGGTGGCATTGGATGGCTCTGCATGTGACAACTAAACCTCCAGCGCTGAGCAGCCTGGCTTCATGCTCCAGCTGCTTTAATGATAGGCACTTATATGGTTCCCTATTCGAATAAGTCAGGTAGAAGTTACAGATTTATCATGTGGAAAGAAATTATTTACGCGCAGACCTTGTAGGACCTGGCAGTGCTGGGAGAGGGACTATGGAAGCAGAGATGGTGAGATAACCTCTGAATTCATTTCTGGTTAAGTAAATCCAGAAAGTCTTCCTCCCACCCACCACATGAAACTAACCCACAACATACAGAGTAAACTGCAATGGCAGCATAACGAGGGTGACAGCAACAGGCTTGTCTTCTCAACTGCAGATCCCAACCTACCTATGTGATGGCATATCCATATCCATATGGCTCGGACTTTTTCCAGATCAGTCCGGGCTTGTTTAAGCAAGGCTTTAACAAGCTCCTCTACGCTGTTCGTAACGTTTACCTGTTTGTGAGGAGAAAGTAAGATTGTGGTGAAGAAATTGCTATGGTTGAGCTCCCTTCCTCCCAGCTCCCTTTTTCTTCTAAAGCTAGTGAGACCCCACCTACCAGGAGACTGCTCTAACATAAACTTCATTAAAACTAGAAATACAAAGTTGTAGTTCTATGTTTCAGGCACAATTTTATTATTATTTT
>WEIS01100025.1:0-12485 GCA_013389965.1 Todus mexicanus
CTCCAGTCCCTCAAGATCCTTCTCAGAGTGAGAACCCATAAACTGAACACAATATTTGAGATGCATCCTCAAACACATCCCAGTGGATGCCAGAGGCATTCAAGTGGAAGCTTTTGGTAACATTCACATTATGGACTCCCCAAATTAGAGCAGGAGTCCTAGTCTTACAGTCCTGCTCTATAGACTCAAAATCTCTGTAGATCAGGCAAAAAGGGCAAAAGAATACTGGAGTTCACACAATGAAGAAAAAAAGACCGAGGTTTCTTTACTTTCCAAAGAACCCAAAGCAAAGCTAAAGCTGCCTCAAGATTTCCTGAATCTTGGGTTGTGTTCATGCTGCAGCAAGGATAATCAATGGTAAAACTCCTACCCAAATAGTTTGTTCGTTCAAGTCCTGTAGACAGAGCACTTTCTTATTGAAGTCAAATCCATTTGGTGTGAATTCCAGTCCTGTTCCCATAGGATCTGCATCCTGGGGTAGATTAGCAAGAGTGAGTCAACACGTGCAAGGACATGATCCTTCCCCTCCTTTTGGCATCTGGGAGACTACAGGTGGAGAACCTTGTCCAGTGTAGAACTTGCCAGTACAAGAAAGATATGAACATCATGGAGAGAGAGCAGTAGAGGCCCCAAGACGGTTGGAAGTCTGGAGCATTTGTCCAAGAGGAGAGGCTCAGAGAACTGGGTCTGGTTCTGGGAAACCACACTGCAGCCTTTTGATACTTAGTGAGGGTTTAGAAGAAAGATGGAGATAGATTATTTTTTTTTTTACCAGGGCCTGCAATGACAGGACAAAGGCTGATGGTTTTAAGATTAAAGAGGGGAGTTTTAAAGATCAGATATAAGGAAGAAAATTTCTACTCTGAGGGTGCTGAGGCACTGGCACAGGTTGCCCAGGGAAGTTGTGGCTGTCTCACCCCTGGTTGCAGCCAAGGTTCAAGGCCAGGTTGGATAGAGCTTTGACCTAGTGGAAGGTGTCCCCATCCACAGCAGAGAGACTGCGTCATCTCTTAATGTCCCTTCTAACCCAAGACATTCTGTAATTCTGTAGACAACTTTAAGAAGAGAAGAGACAAGCAAGACCTTACTGCTGCCAACACCTACCTCACCAGAGGATACACAATACAGAGTCAACCTCTTCTTGGAGGTTCATAGTGACAGGGCAGGAATTGGTGAACACATATTAAAACATGGGAAGACCTGATTAGATTTAAGGATGTCTTTGGTTTTACCATGGCAGCGTTCAAATGCTGGAACACTTTCACAGAAGTGGGGCCAGCTCCACCTTTGAGGAGTCAACTGGAAAAGCCCCTGAGTAACCTGATCTATTAGGCCTGGTTTGGGCAGAAGGCTGAGCTAGATGACCTCCAGATGTGCTTTCCAACCTGAATTGTTCTATGAGCCTATGAATCCTAATTTCTAAAGTCTTTAATGACCAGGCCAAGTGCCAGTTTGACATTCCTTCACAGGCTGAAAAGAGAAGTTAACTTGTGGCTGAAGAGCTTGGCTGCGCACATTGAGCAACCGCCTTTCGAGCCCTACCATTTTCCAGCCTGACTGCAAAACAGAGAAAGGAAAAGAGAGCAGATGTCATGGTTTTCAGAGACAAGCTTCCCCATACATTATCACTTGACTCATTTCTACCACAGCCCCTCCTCCATCACCCAGCAGTGTACACATCCACCTCTGGAAGGAGGATGATAGACGCTATAGAACCATGTTCAACAGGATGGCTGTGGAAGTCAAACTTCATTCCAGAAGAGGTTGCCATGGCCATAAATTTAGCACATTTAGAACAAAGTATAATTATCTGAGAGTGATTTTTCACACCCTGGATAGGGAGAAAAAACCCACACTTGCTGCCATTTTTGCCCACCTTTCCAAAGAAGAACAGAAAAACGAGGTATTGTTGGGAAAATCAAAACACAGACAAACTTTAGAATCATAGAATGGTTTGGGTTGGAAGGGACCATAAAGATCAGCTAGTTCCAACCCCCCTGCCGTGAGCAGGGACACCTCTGACTAAAGTAGGTCTCTCAAGGCCCCATCCATTTAACAAACATAAGGAGCCATTTCTTTAGTTCAACAGAGACTTGGGTTTGGTTTCCTTAGACAGCTCTGGGAAAAGACAAAGATTTCCACATATTGCCCCAAAGACAGGAATAAAAAGAGAAAAACACAAGAAATCTCAGAGTAACCACACTGCAGTGTGCGTGTTTAAACATACATGCTTAATCATACAAAAAGAGATCTGGATTAAATAAGGTATCCTGCTCGTGAATTTAATGGAATAAAGCTTTTGACAACCAGTAACATTTGTGACTTAACATTTCAGAATAACAAATACAGAAAAGCCTAACTGAGTCCACCAAGAGACTCTTTCACCCTGTACCCTGTCTCTGACAAGTAGTTCTCCAGTCAAGTGATTCTCTAGGCAAGAATCAAGAAATTGAGGAGAAGCAGCTTTAAAAACGAGGTCAGTCTTGGAGCAATACCCTCCAGAACACTCTCCCAGCATCCGACAACAACAGGTCCTCTCTGGGTTACTTAGCCGAACCCCTGCTGAAAGCAGATTTAATTAGATCAACTCACTCAGGACTTGTACATTTGATTCTCGAACACCTCCAAGGATGGACACATCCCTTGTGAATGCCTCTGCCATGAATTCGTCCAGGTGCTTAATGAACCCAGGTAACGTCAAGGCTCTGCATGATTGTACCAAAAGGCATTCCCCAGTCTAACTACCAGAGGAACTACTGGTAGCTGCAGTAAATTAAAACCAAAACTCAAGTCAAATGGGGTAGAAAGAGAGCTGAAGGAGACAATATCATCACCGTGATCATTAATCGTGTCTCTGCTGCAGTCACTCTTGAAAGAGCATAAGAGACAATCAACAGGAGCTACTGGCCTGCTGGGACCTTCATGCAAAAAGACATGAAGATGAGTAGCCCTGCCAATCACCAAAAATAACACACCTTTATGAAATTATCAACTTTCAAAGAATCAGGGAATCATCTAGGTTGGAAAAGACCTTTAAAATCATCTAGTCTCACCATTTACCCTACTCTACCAAACTTTCCATATGTGGTAAACTAAGAGCACAAAATATGTCTCCTCTCCAGCGTGTCAGGAAAGAAGAAACTCTTAAAACACTGAAAAATTGCATTGTTAAGAGGATTAAAGTTCAAGAGTAGCAGCGACATATCATCTATGACTGTCATTTGCCCAGGTCGTCAATGGTAGAACCAGATATTTACATACATAATCCATATGATGCATTATAAAGTCCATCAAGAAATGTTGAAATTCTGCAGTCCTGAGGCATTTATCTCTGGACAGGTTTAAAACAGGGCACAACCTGCTTGTGAAGTAAAACAAACCAAAATTACATGAGTTCAGCTCCGATCCCTGGGCTCTTTGCTCCAAAAACTCAGGACTGACCCAATGTCAGCTCTGTGGTTGCCCCTTCAGGAGATCCCAGTTCCAGTCCCCCTTGAAAAGGGAAGTCAATAATAAACACTGAGGTAGGACAGCCCATAGTTTGGGGCCACTAGAGTTAAAATCATCTGTTCCACACAATCACCTCCTGAAGTTTAGAGAAGTTTGGGAAAAGGTACTTCAGAAAATCACACATTCTACTTTTACTCCTAGAAACCTTCAGCTTTATCCAGCACCAAGCATGGACCCTCTGTAGGGGAAAGCAAAGCTGATCACTAGCTCTGTCTCATCCCTTGCTGAACAGCCTGGAAGACTTCTGCCCACTGGCAGGGTCCTGAGAAAATGGAATACGTCCAGTGGATGAGAGAGTGCTTTGGATAAGGAGTCCTTGCTCAGGCAGCTGAATGTTGTCTGAGAAATTAGTGTCACAACCCAGAGGAACCTACGGCCTATAATGCTCTCACTCAACAGCCTTGTCCATGAGTTTGGCGCTTCAAAACACCAAAAAATACCTTGATACCTTGGGGTCTGTTGAAAAACCAGACTCATCAAGGAAGCAAGAGACTCCTTTTTAAAGCCCACTCTCCCCAAACAGGACCAGTGTGTTAAACTCGACTGCCACATCCCAGAACTGTTGCTCAGTCACTGGGTGCAAAATGTTGCACTTTGGGTACGTGTATCTGTAAAGTTACAAACTCTTCAAGGAAAGAAGAGGTTGCTTGGGTGGTTCAGTCCCTAGATACAACTTGGGAAGGTAGAGATGGAAGCAACCTGTCAATCTCTGAGCAACACTCTACTGTCTAGGTCAAAAACCAAGAGTAAGGGCCCTGCTTCATGATGAAACCTCATACATTTGGTGGGCTTGAAGCTCAGTTCACCACCACAGGGGCGTCACACAAGCCTGTGTCATGATCAGATATTTTAGCAGAGCCAAGGCCTTGTAGAGCACCAGAACACAGAGCAGGTAATGCAGCCCTGAAGTCCCAGCTGTGTAGAAACACATTGAATGATCATTGAAGGAGTAAGAAACCATGGAAATTAAGGGGAAGATGGGCTCCTTTGTGGAGAGGGGTGGCCCAAGAATTTAGTATTCGTGTTAATAAGAAACAATGTAGATGGCGTTGCATCTACTTTGCTTGTCTGGTTTTTATTTACCCTTCCTCCCCTCTTTGGAAGAGCATCACAGAGCAAAAGAGCCCAGAAGGGAAAGCAGCCTGATAAATAGACCATCAAGAGAAATAATTAGCCTAGATAGGAAAATTAAATAGGGGGAGCCACTAATCAGCTGCTCTCTCTCTGCAAGGAGGAGGCTGGGAAAGTAATTTAAAAAACCTTTTGGAGGAGACTCTGAGGCAGAGCGTAAAGTAAAAATGCAGATGGCCAGAAATTAGAGCAAGTCTGTGTGCGCAGGAACAGGTGGAATTGGTTAGAGGCAGGGTGGGAGGGAGCTCTGCTTACCCCCTCCAATTCTTCTCATGACTTTACCTTCTGCTTGGCAGCACTCAGAGCTGGGAAGAAAAGAAAAAAATAGCTCCCTCCAAGCTGGTGAAGCTGTCTCCAGCTGGGAGACTACACTGCTAGCAGCCCTGCTTGCTTCCCAGGGGCTGCACACAAGGCCCCCAGCACCAGAAGACTGATCCTAATTCAACTCCTTCAGTACTGGCCTCACAAGTAGAGGGGTAACTCAGCACCCCCAGAGCCCCCGCCAGCATGAACAGGAGGGAAGCTTCGCCTGGGCAAAACAACGCTATATAAAACCACCAGACCCTCCCTGCTTATAACCCTCCCAGAAGATGAAGCTTTGCTGGAATCAGACTGAGTCAGTCCACCACCAAGGCAGGAGGGAGCAGACCACAGCTCTGCTTCACACACATCAGACTCCTTTTTGCTCCAGGTCCTCACTGCTCCTCTCATTCCTGCAAGAAACTACAGCTGAGATCACCTTGTCCACCATTGCTGTGGCATTTACCATTGCAAAGGCCACTGTCTTACCAAGCAGGGCTACAGGCTGGTCCATGATGGTGTTCCAAACTCAGAGGCCATCCCAGTGTCAGAAACACTGGAAGTCCTGAAGGGAAATTGGGATAGACAAGGCTCTGGAACGCAAATAAAATTCTTCACCCCAAGGAAGTTTGGATCTTCAGCTTCCATTCAATTTGGGAAACTCTAGCTGACTGAAGCCCAGGGCTAAGCAAACTCATGTCTCCCAGAATGGAATCCATTACCAAGCTGGAATGCCTCTAATTATCCTAACACTAATAACGTTAGCTACTAAAATAGCTCAGAAAAGGATAAGTTACAAACGTGGTTTTCAGCCTGTGGGTTTCGAATGCACGGAGGTTGCCAGGAGGGGTTGAGAGCAGGGACACAAACCTACTTTCTTGCATTTCGCTTCCATCTAACAAACTCACCCACTGGTTTCAGACCCAGTCGCATAAAGAACAGATGTTAGAGTTGCTCTGTAGGCACCCAAAGACGCTGCCTGGATTTCAGAAGAAAAGAGCTGAAAGATTTTTCTCTTTATTTCAGATAGCGAGGAGAAAATCATTTACCCTGGAGAGGAACGATCGAGTTTCCTTCCCGTTCTATATGTGAAACCATGTACCTTAGGACTCTCTGAAAGCATTCAAAAAAATAACTTTTTTTTTTAAACACCAGAAACCAGACTTCTGTCTACCTCATACAGCAAAGGGGAAGTTCATACCAGGTTACATCTGTCAGTGCTCAGCAACCAGGAATTCGTCCGATGCCTTTACCCCTCGCTAAGCGATGCATTATGGAAGATGACCTGGCTGAACGCCTCGCCCCAAGGAGAAAATAGGAGCCTGAAGAAAACCGGGGCCATATTTTATAGAGGATTTTCTTTGGCTAACATGAAAGTTTTCCATAGAAAAATTAAATTCCCACCCAAAATAGAGTTTACTCTCCAGCTAAATCCTCTCTGATTTATGGATTGGGATGATGGTTGGGGTTGGTTTTTTTGCTCCTAATATTGAAGGCAGAAGCAACTGCCTCCAAAAGCAAGTTTCAAAGGGAAAGCCACAATTTTCTTTTCATCTTGTCTTGGGAATTTTTAGGAAAGTTTTGTGTTAAGGGATTTTTTTTAAATAAAGACTTTGGAACTGCTTATGTTCATCAGGGTGTCGCTGCCAGGTTTCAGACTAATCAGAAAGTCAAGCCCCAAGGGATTTGGGGAGAGGGTGTGACCAATATTTACACACAGGACACTTTTATAGCGAGAGGCAAAGGACCTTATAAAGGGCAGCAAGTAGGTGACCGAATAAACGAGAAGAAAAAAAGACGCGTCAAGACAGAGGGCTTCGCATCAAGGGATTTCCCCTTGATTAGGCAGGACTGCTGCTGAAGAAAATAAACCAGATCATGCCTGTCAGGAGACTGGTGATTCCTCACACAACCATCACAGGAAGAGGTAAAGAAGAAACACACACATAGAGACGTGGTAGGTTGCGGTAACTTGGAGGTCACGGCTAAAAATTCAAGCCCTTATTAGTAGTTACGGGGGAAATTACCTTACTAAAGACATGCCAGTGACCTTCAACTCCTAATATAGTCTGAAGGGATTTGGAGTCCAGCTGTTCATACATGCTCGGAACACCCAAATTGCAGATGATTAGCATGACTCCGTTTGCTACCTTTCCTAAATTTGTTCCCACTGGAAATAAATGCCAATTGTTCAAACAAGAGGGGAGGATGGAACGCAGCCATTTCCCTACAGAGCCTAAGGCCAGTTCCGTGCGTGGTCAAGGGTTTACCTGCCCTTCAGCGTTGCCTTCCGGGAGCAGATCCCCCCCCTCAGGCACTGCAACAACAGTTGCTGTAAAAAAATTTCTGCTTGCTAGCACACTGAATGAAAGGGAGAATCGTAGAATCAGAGGATGGTTTGAGTTGGAAGGGATCTTCAAGATCATCTAGTTCCAACCCCCCTGCCATAGGTTGGGACACCTTTGACTAAAGTAGGTTGTTCAAAGCCCCATCCAACCTGACCTTGAACACTTCCAAGGATGGAACAGACTCTCTTATCACTGTTTGGCTCGGGCATTATCAATCCTGGACTGAAATATGCCAACAAGAGATGCTGGAGCTGTGGATAGGTCAGTCTTTCAGGGACAATTGCAAGGTAGGTTTTGCTTGTCAGTGTCCCTGCAGGAGCTAGAGCTTATGAACCATCTCCGACAGACTCTGAATGTCCCAAATGGTGCAAGATGCAGAACAGTAATAGCTGGTGCTTTTTAAAAGCCGTTGTCCTCCTGATCTATATACTCCACTGAACAAGTTTTAGCCCAATAGTACATTTTGATTTCCCTCATTTTTTTCCCTTTGAGATAAAACAAAAACAAACAAACAAAAAAGGAAAAATGGGACAGTCTGGTCACCCTTTCCTCAGCCCATTTCACCTTTGGAAATAAAAGAAATTAGAGTGAGAGGAAAACAGGAATAAAAACCAGGCGAAAAAGACAGTAAAGGAAACCCAACATTTATCAAAATTAAAAAGACAATTGTTCAAAGCTCTCCACGAAATCTCCTTTTAATAACAGGCCAATTTCTTCCGAAATCCGTGGAATAATTACTCTGAAGCTTCACAGAATTCGTTTCACCTCAAGGAGCGATGAGCCATGGCCAAGTTTGAATAAATGGATGTAAATCGAGATCCCCTGGCCCCCTTCCAAGCTGGCCAGACACAAGGCAGCTCTGGTCTTGAAGTCACATACCTCGTGTATCTACACCCGCAGCAGATCGTGACTCTGTCTGGGTTCATCGTGTGCTTGCTAACAAAGCCTCCTTTGCAAAACTGGGTGGCGCTATGAGCAAGGTGTGTACAGCAACAGGTGAGGGTGGGGTCAATGCATCTCTAACAGGTTTCAAACTCTTCTTCTGACCTCAGAACAAAGAAAATCGCTTCTCGCGTTGCTTGGAGTTCCCTTTCTACAGGACTCCACTTAAAAGGAAAAAAGCTCCAGGCTTGCCTGGCCTGGAATCAGAAGGACTTGTATGCAGAGGAGGAGGAAGAGAGAAGACAGCTCCAATTCTCTCCTTCTCTTGTCCCACTGGAAATGTTTTCTTCCCTGCAGCCCTGAAGCCCTGCCAGGATGACTCCGGATCCTGCAGACAGGAGTGCACGTGTGGAGAGTCAGCTCCCACACCTTCCTGAGGTTGGGTTCAACACCAAAACACCTTCACTTCAGCACAAGGTTTTAAACAACCAGATGCAAGATGGATGCACGAGGGAGATGAGCAGTCAGTGGGTATCATCTAAGGACCAGATACTTCTTCTGGGCCACTTTCAACTGCAAGCCCAGTTGAGTTGGGCTTTGCAGCACCAGATCCCACAGGAGCAATCATGTTTTTGTCAGACCCTAAAGCTCAGTCAGGGTCTCAAGCCCCAGCTGCCTCGTATTTTGGAAGTGACCCAAGGAAGGTGCTGCTCAGGGAGATGGGATGGTTACAGGGTGAAGGGAGTTGATTCTGGGGTGGGGTTGGTAGTCCTTAAAAGAAATGTGGCTCAGCATAGTGTTAGGGGATATGGTTTAGGGATGAATTTTGCAGAGTGGGGTTAACAGTTCGGCTCGATGATCCCAAGGGTCTTTTCCAACCTCAGAGATTCTATAATGCTATGATGTTTGGAGAAGTTAGGTCCCCAGTGGAAGGTCCAGAACCAAGCATGGAAGGGTTGTGAACCATCCAGGTGACTTTCTGCTCTGGTCTCTAAACCACCACCGCTTCCCAAAGCAACCATGAAATTCTTTCCAAGATAACTAGACAAATGTCACCACATGGAAGTTCAAGTTAAAAGACCTAAAGACATCTCACTGATGAAAAAACAGCAAGTCAGAAAAAGGAGATTTAAAGATCAAACTCCCCATGCACGCTCCGTGGCAGGGGACATGCCCTGAGGTTTAAGAATGATTCCTAACTAGAAAAGCCCAGATTGGCTTAGATCTGCCTCTTCATCCAAAAAAATAAGCATGGCCCAGACGTGTGTAACAGACCCAGAAGTCAGCCGGAGGCCAACCAAAGAGCGGATGAATTAAGACGAGGCCAAAATGATCAGAAAAAGGAAATAAAGGTTTATAATCTGTCTAACCTGCCTCGAAAGCACAGGTCTTTCCTACATCAACATTCCTTAGCAGTTAGTAAGAGATAATAACACGATTATTATGGGGTTTCTAGAGACAGCTCAGGCAAAAGTAAAGGAAATTCGTGCTGCCACAGAAGAAAACCACAATAGAGGGCTCTGCATTTAAAGGTTGTCTGCTCTGGACATTTCAGCTATTCGTTGAGCAAATATTAGTAGCCGAGGTATTCAGGCTGGCAAGGGATTGAGTTCAAATGTGACCGAGGCGAATGATTAAACCAAGCGTTTACGCAGCTTTCCCGGGATAGGCTGTGCCTGCACCAGCGGAGGAAACAAGCAGACATCCCTCACTTGGGTTTGACCCACGGACAACACCAGGCGGTGCGTTCTACAAGGAGGGGTTTGTTTTTTTTTTTTTGGATGAGGAATTTATTCACTGCAAAAAAAATTAATAAATTCAAATAAAATAAAACTGGGGGTTTGGGCCTACCGAAACTATTTGCAAACTCAGTGAATAGTTTCCACCAAAAGCCTGAAAAAATTTCAAGGAAGCTGAGTTTTGTTTAGACTTTTCTTTTTACTTTTTCCCTCCTTCCCTCCCCACCCCCTCCTCCTTGTCCTCCAGAAATGCCTCTGCTTGAAGCTGCACTTTGAGGCCAGATTACTTGACTTGAAGCAGATTAAGCTCAAACAGAGATGCTGCCATTTCATGCTGAACATTGTCAGCACTCTGCTCCATGGGCCAACCCAAAGAAATCAGGGATTTGCACAGCTCTGCTAGGACCAGCTGGAACGAGTACTGGCTTGGTAATCACAGGGAAAGACTGGAACCAGTGCCAGTAGATCCAGTTGAGGAAAAGACACAGTGTGACCTGGAGCAAGTAAGAGAAAGAGCTTCTGGATTAAGGAAATGCTTGATATGGGCTACTCGGGAATCATGCTGGAAAGCCAGGGACCAAGAAGAAAAGCCTGGAGTCTGCAGAATTGGGAAGGAACATGAAGGAACCCAGCTTGGTACCCCCACTGAGCTCTGGGAAGCAGATAACTCCAGAAATAAATATCCATTGACAGCAAAGAGGCCAGCTGAGCTGATGCGTGAGACACTAAAGCTGCAGGAATTCATCTGTGACAGTCCTCCAGGCTCCTTGAGGACCATTAGCTTATATTTAGTGTCAATATCTAGCAAGAGGATTATGAGCTCCCAAGGAGATGTTCTACCTGCTGATACACAGAGACCTCTCCTTTCCTAGATGTGGGCATGTTAGTGGTGGGTGAAGGAGCATTTGAACCTTAATCTCCCAAGTAGGTGTCACATCTCCCCAGACTTCCCTCACAGCAGCTTAGTCCTTCAACCTTCCCTGTTTGATCAGCTATAGGGAGTCTAGTCTCCTAGCTTCTAAATTAAAGGCTTTGGTGGAGACCACAGGATAACCCCACAGCCAATTCTCTGTTTCTTCCAGCAACAACAAAAGCATGGAAGAGTAAGACACACACAGACATGGTAAGATCCCATCCCCAAAACCTTTCTCCAGGCTCCAGTTATCTGCTGCTCAGAGATTTCCTAAGCCAGAGGTGGAGTCCCTCTATTTAGCAGCACTTCACGGAGTTTTATCGCTTTTGCCTACGTGGCTCCATGCTGGAGGAGAGGAGAAAATCCAACTGGATACAAGCCAAGAATTGTCCTCAGATGATGGCGTTCCTGCACACAGCTTATCTTTGCACTGATGGGGGCTTGTGGAAGGCAACTTGATCTCATTCTGGATGTTTAGGAATTTTGGCCACCACCACAGAGACATTCTGGACATGTGCAAACACCCACCAGTTCATGCTAACTCCTATTCATTCTCTGCTCCATCGTGGAGGGCAGAAACAGACCCTCAACCCATAAATCAGGTCATGGTGCGTTTGTCCCTGTGCCATGAAGAATTCTCTGAGAATCCTGCAGCTGAAGGCAGGAAATTCACAGCTGAGACCCGTTCCAGGGCTGGAGCCCGGGCAACTGGCAAGCAACTGCAGCGAGAAATTTTGGAGTTATTGAGTTGAGATTTATGCTGCTGGAATTCATCACAAATATTTCCCTCTCAGCAAGAGGTGGGAAAGAGGGAAAGATCACTTTGCGTGAGACAGCTTATGCAGGCAGGGCTGCCTCTCCTCTCACTTCGGAGGCATCGTGAGGCAGGGAGCTGTAGTTCACAGCAACTTTTGGGAGGGAGAGGATGGCCCTGCAGCTCCATCCAAGCTTATCTCCAACAGCCTCCTGGAATCCAACACCTCCCCTCTGTTGATTCTCCTATAGAGGCAGCAGCAATTGCTTGCCACTTCTTCCTGTGGTCTCTCCTGCTAAATCAGCAGCAAAAGAAGGGAGGACAGGATCATAATAAGGTAAAAATTTGGCTTGGTCTGCTTGCACGGTCACCAAAGCCGAAGTGACAGCACTCTGCAAGTCTCATCACCTCCAGAACCAACTGCTGGTTCCATAACCACAACGCTTCTTGCATTCTTTGCAAGTATTCGAGGTAGAAGAGGTTGTGCTATTGAAGCTGAGAGAGATGCCACCATATTGCTATGCCATGAATTACAGAGATTGGTTTTGAAGAGTTAAGTCATGGGAAAGCACACGCTTGGGGTTGCTCTTACGTGTGCAGCACAAGGTGTGTCTGGGCACACTGGAGCCACCTGGACAGGCTGGCACAGTTTGAGCTGGAAGGTTTTGCTGAGGGGCCTTCAGAGGGATCTCTGCTTACATCCAGTCAGGTGAAGTGATTTTGAATGCCAAATATTACCAATCCACAGATTTGCCTGACTCATGCTGCAGCAGGATCAGAGGTGACCACCACCAACTCTCTGCTGCACCCGCATGGCAGGTATTATCCCCCCCATAGCAAGGGCAGAAGAGCTGACCAGGAACCAGTGTCTTTGCAGTCTCCTCAGCAAACAGGTCAAGGGAGGTTCT
>WEIS01100032.1:0-14774 GCA_013389965.1 Todus mexicanus
GCCCCTTCTTCTTGACACCTACCCATCAGATACTTACAAACATCAGTAAGGTCCCCTCTCAGCCTTCTCCAGACTAAACAGACCCAGCTCTCTCAGCCTTTCCTCATACGAGAGATTTTCCAATCCCTTAATCATCCTTGTAGTCCTCGGTTGGACTCTAATATTTCCATATCTCTCTTGAAGTGGGGAGCCGGGAACTGCAAACCACTGAGCAAGCACATAGCTCAGTCGTTAACCATTCCAGTAATAGGAATGAGCTGGCTAGCTACCTGGTTATGAACTGCAGGGTACAACTCTTGGACAAATATACACAATATGGTAAAAGGGTGGTGGAGGAGGGTTTTTTATGGGCTTGGTCAGCTCTGAAGAAGGCTGGTATTTCCTGCACTGGAGGAATGTGCAGGAGAGACATAACTTTAAATCATCAGACTTCATTAATTCTACTTCCTTAGTTTTAATTCAGCGTTATCAAAGAGCAACTGAAGACACAACCCAAGATACTGCTGGTTTTCACAGAGTAGGTGGAAATTTAACCGGGAAAGACGAAATTTTAAAAGTGATTGTTCCTGTTAGCGTAACTTTGTCTATATTAGGACACATATGAGACAACATTGCTGAAAATCCTGGTTCTCTCTTCTTCTCAGCAAACCACCAGCAAGGTGACTGTTTTGCTTGCAGCTGCAGTGCTGCTCTGAATACCTGGGTAGCCTCAGGAAACCTCTTCCAAGAGTCAGGTTGTGTCTAAGGACATTCTGTGTGTCAGGGCTGGATATCATGAAGCCAGGTGAAGTAGCAACACGGGGCCACTTGTTCCTCACAGCTTGAATCTTATGAAATTGCAGATACTGTGCCATCATCTATTACTAAAATTAACTAAACAGACAGGCCTGTGGCTTCCGCTGGATTTACACCAAAACTGTTCTTTAACATACCTTTAATGTCTCTTGTAACTAATCATTGTTTCATTAAAACGTGTATTTGAAATGCAATATAAAGAGAAATCTGACATATATATGTACCAAGCTATATCAAAATGTATCATGAGCAGATGGATAAAAATGCATTCTTATTAATAACAGTGAATAGCTCTAGTCTGCTGGAAAAATAATCCTGTCAAAACCAACATTTTATTCCAGGTATCTCTTGAAAACTGCATGGTGTATATATATATAAAGAGCAAGTGCTGGAATCACAACCATTTAAAGAAAATGAAGCAGTAATAATAGCACCTCATAGTATACTAGATAACGTGATAAGCCAAAATTCACATACAATATTTATTATGAAATTAATTAACTGTACCTTGAAAAATAATGGCTCCTCAGGAAGAGGACTAACAGGGAGTGAGGTGGTGCTACTAGCTGGACTCATGTCTGCACTCTGAAAGAAAAGCACACAGGAGTTTGCATTTTCAACCAAGTTATACAGACATCTTTATATATTTTTTTGGGGGAAAAAAAAAAGAGCTCAGAAACAACACCGAAAATCCAACAAAATTAGATTGACAAAACAACTGTAATTTGTACTGCATTTACCTTTAGTTAGTAAAAGTACTTCACTAATGAGTAAGCACTTTGTATTTTCTTTATTTTAACTAAATTACTTTACTTAAAGTTAGAAGACTGAAATGTATGCACAAATAAGCAAACTTACTGTGTCTACAGAAGAGTAATACAAGAGGATAAGTGAGAACACAAATTTTCTTACAGAACACGCTATGATATGTTATTTTGTGCTTTTTTTTGCTTTTTTTTTTTTACTTTTTGGATGGCCCAAGAATAAAATTAGAAGGCAAAATTAACAGGAAAGCAGTATATTGTAGAAAATTATTTGGATCAATGTTTTAAAAAAGAACACTTTCACTTGAGTCAATATGTTACAAATGAGCACTAAATATATGAAAAGAAACAATGTACAGTAAAGCTAATAATGAAATAAGTCAGTACACTTCAATGGAGCTAATCCAGTCAAAATGCTTGAAAGCTTGATCTAAAAACCCCACTTTTTAATGTAATATTTCAGTAATCTGTTGGTTAGCATGGTCATTATTTTTACAGATGTGACAGATATGAAAAGAAATGTAGAAACTTTTAATGATTTAGAATGGTAGTAATACCGGAAGAATGAAATCCAGAATAAAACAAAATACACAAATAATACTAACATTGTTCTGGAGAAAACTAGAGTATACTTCTTGGGAAATAAGTCCTTAAGTTCTAAAATGAAAAAATCTACCACCAATAACAACAGTAAACCAGAAAACTCGTAGTGGAGAATATGAAAAAACAAGTTAGCATGGGCTGCAAGTTCATCTCCTCCTCACACTGTGGCACTGCAATGCAGAAAGATTTAATGAATGCAACTTATGCAAGTAACTAATCAGGTATCTGGTTTCACATCCCCTTCAATCAGCCCAAATTCTGCAAGTGAAGAATACTGCTCCACCCACCAGGTTCTAACGGTTCATTCATCAAAAGTTTTTTATGCAGATAGCACATTTTATTCAACTAACTGGTACAGGGTGAAAATTGAAACAAAATTTTGGGTACGAAATCCCTATGTCAGACCTGAAATAGAGGGCACAGACTCCAAAGTTCACATCTACTGAGAAAATCATTGAGTTTAATTAGATACGTATCAGCTTACCATATCTAAAAGAAAAGAAAACAGTTACTTGCTAAAGAAAATGGGTGCAAGTAAAGGAGAAAGGAGGGGGGCATGGTTATTATTTTCTGAGAAAGAGAGAGGCCGGTAGTTTATAACCCACGGAACATGGAGAAATTGTTGAAGAATAAGGGCGATTATAACATGTCAGAAAGACAGTATCTTTGTTGAATCCATTGTCCTGGTATTCAAAAACACTACGAATTTTAATATGGACTCTGCACTTGATCATCAAGGAAACTGGCTGATAATATTTGCTAGAAGTGAAACATAGCTCTTCTAGATTTAACTCACAGCACAAACAAAACTGGAGATCTCTGTGAGAACATTCTGCCTCAAAAGCCAGCAGTTCATCTGAGGACAATGTGTGTTTTAATTTACACAGAACAGGAAAAAACCCAACACTGAGGGGGGGAAAAAAAATCAGGTAGCTCCTTTCCAAACCAAATCAAGCACCCTAATTTGCAATTAGAAGTGGTCGGGAAGGCGGTCCAATCTTTCAAGCATTGAAACAGCCTCAGTACGAACATCTGCAAAACAGATTGGTACCTGCACGCTACACAAACTGCAAGTTCTTCAGTGATAGCTGGAATGTAAGAAAGGTTGGACAGCCCTGAGGATGCCGAAGTTACTCTGACAAAACATCTCAGGGCACATCCACAGGATGGCCTCAGAAAAATATCCGCTCTTCTGCGAAGACTGGACACGAGCCAGCCCAGATCTGGGTGCCACACTGACGTGGCACTGTGCCTGCACTAGAAAGGCTGCAGAGAGGTGGGGTGCATTAGTAGGGACACCGTGACTATGTAGCTTCTGGACTGCCAATGCTTTGAGTTTTGGCAGGTGGCAGAAGCGCCTGTATCTGGCTACAGCTGTCCATGTATCTACACCCTCAGTGGCCCCTCCAACAACTTCCTCTCTAATTTTCCCCTCTAAGGAATGCAGAGTAGCTTCTCTGCCAGTGCAAATTAATTAAATCCAGTGGCGCTAACACAGCTTATTATAGCAGAGAATTGAGTGAGACTGTACCAAAAAAGGGTTGTTTGTCAAGCTATTAAAAAAACCCTTCCAAACTAATCACTGCTTGGAGAGATGTTGTCAGCTTGCCCTCCTGAAGGGACATCCTAACAATTTCAAATAACATCGCACCTCCCATCTACATTTACCATCCACAGGGTACTTGTCGTAAGCACACTTTGCAGTCTAAAGCTCACCCAATAAGGACTTTTTATCTGATGCTGCCTAGGCCAATTCTCTTCTCACAAAAGCAGCCACTCACCTCAAGTGTGGCTTAAAGTTGGTAGATTTTAGTTATAATTTAACCAGAAGATGCTACACCATTAGGCCATAATAATGCCTTATGAGTTGTAGCAGACATTAAGTATAATCTGTATAATTGTACACACTAGGCAAAATCAGGTAAAGAACATCTCCTAATTTTGCAGTACTTTGCTGTGCAACTGTAAGATTTTTAAATGTATTTTTGATGCACAGTGATACCAGTGCTGGGTTTTGTAGACTAAGCCTTTTCCCTGGATTGCTGGAAACCTGAGTGTTCTGGAGGGCAGAGAATTTGCAAAGCTTTAAGCACCTAAACTCCTTTTTTAAAATGTCTGAATTCCAAGAAATTAAAGTATTTCCCAGAACAACGGTTTTTACCATCTTAGTCAAAAACAATCCTGAGAGCTTTTCTTTCAGTGCTTTTAGGTCCTATTTTAACTTGGGGCAGGCTGTTAAAATCCAGCAGATGGACATTATTAGAATTTTGCTGATAATTATTCCATGACTACAATGATCAATGCTTAAGTTTTCTTCTAATTTCTAGAGCTGATCAGACTAAACATACATCTTCCTTGTGCAATTGAATGGATACCGTGCAGTCACTGCTAGGCTGTGCTAATCCTCTATCCTTGGACAGCAATGTTAAAAATGTGATTAACTCTCAGGACGTTTCTTGATAAAGAGGCAAAGGAAGAAAACTAGTCCAAGAAGACAGACTTCTCCCACTTTTGCATCGTGTTTGGAGATCCAGGATCAGGATCCTGCTTGAGGACAGATTCCCACCATTTTAGGTAGGTGAAAGAGAAAGAAGCTTTTTCTGGAGGTGTTGTAAAGCAGTTAGGGGGTTGTTTTTTTCTTCCACTTGTGTATGCTTGCCTCAGAACAGAATCCTACAAACCACTGCAAATTGTCGGATGGCAGATTAGACAGTGTAGTCTGTTCTTTCAGCAATACAGAAGATTTAAGCATATACAAACACACATCTTTAAACCCATGTTCCTTTGAAAACAATAATCATCCTCTAGTCTTCAGCAACTGTTCTTTAAATGAAAACAGATCCAATTCACCTCATAAATTGGGATTCTTCTTGCTACAAACCCTTGTCTTTAATCAGATCTTCTCTAGGAAGAGAATGATGTGTCAACCTTTGTTAATTGTACCATAAAATATGGACCATCCACTGTACATCATCTACTGGCAGAAGCCAATTTAATTTGCTACAGCTGCTTTTCAACAAGGGTAAACACTGCAATGATAGTTGGCAGACATTGACTTCTCTGGAGATCAGTATCGCAATTTATTGATCTAAGAAGTTAATACCGACAGAGAAAACCTTCAGTGGATATTAGAGCTAGAGATCAAATAAATCTTTATAATAACTGAAGAAAAGAAATGACAATCTGTGTACTTTATCGCTTTTCCTAAGGAGTAGCAGAAGAGTGTTGAACTGACTTTCAGGGTGAGTTTTAGTTGCACCATAAGTTATGTCACTAAGTATTTTACAATCTAGAAGTTGAGTAGAAGTAGGAAATTAAATAAGTGCAGTCAGCAAGCTCAGTAGTGACATTTTGATATACTGAAGCTAATCAAAGACCTGTAAATGGATTTATTAATGGGTCTGCACAACATCTTTATGAAATTCCATGCTTAAATATCATTATCCCATTTTATCAATGAAAGTGAGAAAGAAGGGGAAGTGATTTGCTAAAAGCTATGAAGGGCTGTTGGCTGTCAAAGAAATCAGAAACTCACAAGTCCAAGCACTCCTGTTCATCCACAGCGTGCAGTGCTCCCCTACGCACTTTTGGATTGCTGTGATTCCTGTAGTTTCTGTATTATTTAATGCCATGAAGAGTTTTTGGCAATACATATGCTTCCTTCAAATAAAGTTACTATACATGATGGAGGCCAGAAAAAGAAAACCTAGTTTTGATAAGGAAAAATAGCAGATGTGAAATGAGCTTGCGCCTCCCCATCAGCCACTTTTGATTCATTTTCCCCAACACCTCCAATTTCACTGACTAAGAATGCACGTGCTTCCGTAAAATGTGGTAAGGCCTATTTTCTAACACCTTTGAATACAATTCAGGTGGTTATTTATAAATCTATTTCATGTGTCTTCTACATGTAGGTATAGTTTATTGCTATTACTAATTACTAATAGGTGCAACTATCAGCTGAGACATTGAATTATTATTATTATTATTATTTTCTGGTATTTGCCTAGAGCTTGCTGCTTCCATAGCTTGGAAGGCTGCACGAGTCTTGTACGTGACCTGAGTTACTGTAGCTCCCATAGGGGCAAACTATAAATTACAGCTGCTACTGCTTCTTGCTGCCTCTTTCTATGTTAGTAGATGACGTGTAGATACCCAAGTAAGTTTTTAGTGGTTCAATTATCTACTAACTCTCAACCAGCACTTAGTATATGAGTGGACAGATTAGCCTTGATTCCTCTTAAAACCTAAGCAAAGCTGATCACCTGAGCAGCAAAATGCCAGGGGGAAATTTCACCTCATTTATGTCTAGTACTATTTGTTTTAGAAGACTCTCGAGTTCTCTGGAACTCTGAGCAAACATGTTAAATGTAATATTTTACACAGTAACTTTTTATGGTGAAGGGGGATCAGGGTGAAGGATATTTTGTTGACTGTGATTTGCTTGTACTTGAAAAAATAGCTACAAAGATGCTCCTTTAGCCTTTTAATTTGGTTAGATTAATAATAAAGCCCATATCCAGCAAGCAACTTAAAGCGTATCTCACCAGTCCACGGTTTGTTGCAGGGTGACAGTGTTTGGAATGATTTAGACTCCGATAGTATTTTCATATTTATCTACATTTAATTTACTCAAGTATTTTAGTTTACTAGCTATCTCCCTCTACTTATCTTAAATGCAGAATTGTAAGAATGCCAAAGTACCTGGCACAAATTACTGTTATTATCTGCTTATCAGTTTCCAAAAAAAGGCAATATGAAAATACCTAACATGTAAAACTTCTAGTAGAGATGAGGAGAGAGAGAACACCTTAATAAACATTTTTTAAAATTTATAAATAAAGTTTAGTTGCACTAAACTAGATTACTGGTTTACAATTGAGTACCTATGGAGGGAAAAAAAAACCCCAGTCTTTTTATAAGCATATAAATGTCACATTTCTCGTAACAGAAAATGACAGATATATATATATACTGCATAACAAATAGATTTATTTAACAGCAAATACCCCTTCCTTTCTGCTCTTTATTTTCACCTTCATTTTTCATTGCTCATCTTTCCAGTTTGTCTTTATTTCCAGGTATCCTTCACAAGGCTTGTAATAAACAGAGACATAGGTTTTCTTGGTCAGATAACTTCCTGGCATGCAGAGGTTAGGTGAAGGGTCCATTAATATGTAGGAGAAAACCACTTTTACTTTCCCAAACAGCAAATTCAACTGGAGTTAATCTCTAAAAACTCCCTTCATTTCTATCTGCCGGCAGAATGTAATTTCAAAAGTAATTTGGACAATGACTTTGGGGTTAACATCTCTTTGTGAAGAGTACTGCAGGATCATCAATGACTGTCACTGTGCGAGTTGGGGCTGCTACTATGACACGAGATTAAACTCAACTCCAGTCATATTTTCATCCTAATGAAAACTAGGGGTTGCTCTCACAGACGCAAACACTTGTTGACAACATAGCAGAGAACTGATTTCCTTGAGCAAAATTCTACTCCCTCTTCAGTTCCTATTGTTTCTTCCACACTTCATTGACTATACTCTCCAGCCTTGACATTTTGTTATTGTATATTCTTCCCTAATAATATCATATAACACCAGCTTTTTCTGCTCTTTCAGCAGTCAATTGAGAGAACCAAGTACTCTCCTGGGATTTTAATCTGCAGGCTGCCTATTTCAATTGCTTTTCTTTCCTTGCAGGAGATCTTTCAGGTTCAAATATACAGAGTTTTTTGTTCAAACCACACTCAGTTTTGTAGTAAATATGATGGTTGTTTCATATAGTAAGTTCAATCAACTTTTATTTTTTTTTACTCCAGTCACAAAGACATTTTCTTTCTCCAACGCCTGCATCACAGCGCTAAGAGTAACTACACTAATCCTCCATACTACAGCCATAGTCTGAACCTGGAAGAAAATGTCTGCATCCCCACAAAGCAAACAAGCTCAGCAAAGTATTTCTGGGCTCTCTGAAAAAATTTGCCTGCATACAGATCCATCATTTTTCTGCCCTTCAAAACAAAACACTTAGAAAAGAAGCTATCAACTAATTATACTGAGAAGGAACCACCTCCTCTTCTCTCCCTCACATACTCATGTGTGTTCTGCATCACTACATATTATAACATATCGGGACCTAGATACAAGCCGGAGCCAAAAAGGACCAGATTTTAATGCAAACAATACCTACAGCACCTCTAATTACATTAAACAATAAAAACATACACAGGAGATACATGTGCATACTTCTAATTATGAGGAAATAACTGTCTTGATGGGTTAAGGAAAACATGCTCCTGAAAACAGGTTGTTCTCTAAGTTCCTCTGAAGTATCCACAGATGGCCACTTCTGAAGCCAGACATGGATTCAGGTGCCAATTTGAGCAAAATAATTCCTATGCTCATACACTCACACAATTAACTATTCTCCAGGAAGCTCTAAAAGATGTTCATGATCTCCTTACAGTCTATGTAACGTATTTTTTAGTCTATGAGAGAAAGACGTGATTCCTTAAGGAAAAAAAAAATATCTATTTGCACTTGCTATTAATGACTATTTTTTCTTTAAGGTACACCTATCTCCATACACTAACGCCATATCCAGAAAAATACATGTTTTACTGTTCAGTACATCCCTTTGCCTATATGTATATGTGGATACAGCTGACATCTCCTGTGGTCAGTTTTCCACCTAGTTTTCCTGCCATACAGTGTTTTCATCCAGATGAGGACAACGTTCTGTAACATTAATAAAACTTATTTTAAAAATCTCAACATAATGAAGCCAGCCTGATTTTCAGTAGCACTTCGCTGCTCAACTGTCTGCTTGTTTTCTACCTTCATTTTACTTTATAAGCATCCAGAATGACATCGTCAGTTTTTCATACTGCTGTTTTAACATGAGGCTATGTATTATTTATCTGAGATTCTCAAAAAGATTCAGATGCCTTCAATTCCTATGCATTTCATTGAGGTTTTAACAAGCCACTTTGCACTTTCTAAATGTTGTGACTGCAATTATTCTCACTTCTTCATCAGTTCTCAGAAGGATTTTTACAACTTCAGTATGGAACCACTTCTTACACGGTATTTTGACTTATTTAGATGCTGAGGCTTCATTCTCGAAACTGTCTTGAATTCCCCAATAACAGCTTAAAGAAGAAATTTTGAACATCTGTATGTGTCTGCTGCTAAACCAAGGAAGACAGAATTTTAATTTTTTTTCGCACCGCAAGAAAAGCAGCAAGTGACATTTAACAAGTTGAAATACGCTTTCCACGATTGTAGGACTTCCGTATTACGTTGTTAGAAATAAAAGGTAAACATATACTAAGGAAGTTTTGCCACGTCATTTGCTTCACAATGTTTTTAATAGTTTTAATGCTTTCATGTTTTTAGCAACTTCAATCCCTTTGTGTGATACGGGGCAATATTTCAGCCTCAGAAATGTTGGAATTCCGATTACCGTTGACACAGTTCCAAAGCATGCTAAGCCTGCTTTCTGGTTTAGCAAGCTGGTTCCAAACTGGAGCTGGCCGAGGCAGAACAAATACTCCTTCATTTTGTAAATACGTGGTACACCGAGTTTCTACATCCAGGCAGCAGCTATCATTCTTATAGGAAAGATTACGGCATGACAGGAATGACAACTCCCACTCTGGCAGAGGGCTCAACAGAAGCTACCCCAACTGCAGTAAGCTCTCTGTAGTCTTTCCAGCTCTACTTGTTCTTCTTCCTCTCTCATCTAAAACTTCCTTCTCTTCCCACCAGCTCAAAGATCTGTGAAGATTGTCCACTCTTTCTTACCTCTTAAGGTTGCTTGCACAGCACCTTCTAGTCTCTGTACTTTCCACTCCTAGACCCACTGCATCATCAGCACTGGTTCTGTTGTGCCATCCATCTGAACCTGAAAGTTTTCTTCCCTTTTCTACCTTTCTCCCTTCCTTTGGTCAACACCCATCCCTTTCAGCCCGTATATATTGGCTGATATATATATAGACATAGATATATCTAAGTATAACACAAAGTATATATACTATATGTACTATTTTAATATACAATGTGCTTAATAATTAATGTGTTTTAATGTACAGTATATTTAGTATATATACATAAAGGTATATATACTTTTTTATACATTTAGATATAAAAATAAATCAAAAGGAATCTCTTTATGTAGTTGCTGTGACGTAGCAGCCGTACGATTGGTTGACTGCTGAGAGGATATACAGTGAACCTGGTCAAATACTCCTTGTCTGAAAAATATGCCAAGTTTCACTACAGTGTGTCTCTATTTTGACACAACTTCTCAGCCCCAAGCTCTGTACAGTTCGAGGAGACCAAATGGCATTGCTTAAGAAACTGATACAACTTGCAAAGCAACAGAGGAGTTAAAAATGGTCTGTACCTAGACATTGTATTATTGGTTATTTTTATAGCCCTCAGCTGAGCATTTTGTTTTGTTTTTTGTTTTGAATTGCAATGGAATTATATATTAAACTTGCTGAGATATCTGAATAGCATTTTATAAAGTCATTAGCAATAAAATATTAATTTTTCATTTATATTATGTCCAGGAATACAAATGAGTATAATTTCTTCCTACCCTTCAACATTAATAGAGAAACCAGGGAGAAAAATTGAACACACCGTTCACATTCATTTAACTACAACAAAATATAAAGAGCTTTTGAACTGAAAAATACTTTAAAAAAAAAAAATACTGTCTGTTTTCTTTTGAAGTATTGCTACATGCATCTCCACTACCGTAAATAGTTATTTATTTATTTTCTAGTTTGGTAGTTCTACAAAGGCGAAGGTACTGGCTGAATCACCGTGTGATAGATTAGTATTCCTTGAAATAGCTTTGGTAGAACTATTACGGAAATAAATCAGCTAGAGTCAAAGCAAATGAGGAGACATGTCAGTAAACTCCAAGGCTCATGCTACAGGCTAGGAGTTTATCCATATTCATGCTATGCCACGAAGCAGCTGGCACCCTGGCTTATCTGATGGCAATCTCTCTACATGTCTCCATTGAGTTTCTTTTATCTGCTTCTTTTTCCTTTCCATCCACCACTACGATTTTAGCTCTCAGCAGCTGCCACCTCTTCCGAGAATCTCTGTAGGCTCAGATATGGTAAAAACAGAAGTTTTTCTTGGCATCTTCCTTGCATCTTTCACTCCTCAGCACCACAGAAGTGATGGCAGGTGTTAACACCACTTGGCTGCTGCAGGGAGGCCGTGTGGTTGTCACTGCATCAGCTGCTTCCAGAGGCAAGCTCCTGCAGAGCAAACTGCGTGTGACTACCTCATCCCGAGGCAAGAGCTGTCATCTGAGAAACAAGCAAAAGCTCCTTCCCCAAATTCTTCCTAAAACCCCCAAGAACTCGAAGATAAATTCTTATCTGAAAGGACATAAAACAACACCCTGAGAGATCATAGGATCTACAGGTAGCAGAAATACTCTCGGGTTTAAGTGATGTCCATCAGCAGCGCTGAACTGAAAAGCCTGGTTCACATTATTCCTTTTGTACTCCAGCTCTTATCCTCTTGCTGCTCCCAACTTTTTAGGGGTGCTAAGTTCAGTAGAAAAATTTCACCAGTCCGTTTTTTCATGACTCTTAAAGTTGGGACAACTTCTGTTTGTCTGTATCAGATACTTCATACAAAGGACAACCTTGGAAAGAACATTGCTCTGAGAATAGAGATGAACGGTTTTTTAGCTAAGAGTTTGCACTGGAATATGGGAAAAGAACAGATCAAATATAAGAAACTTTTAGCACAGATACTGCAGGTGTAAAAACGTGCTTGTGAAACATTGCCTTTTCAACAGCACAAATCGAAGTGGAGGGAATGCTAAAATCAGTATCACCCATGCTTAACTATATTATACCTTCCAATTGATGGCCAATACTTTTTTGCCAGAAGTTCTGTTTCAATCAGAGCACATGATGATGGCTTCTAAAAGCTTCTCTTTTTTTTTTTTTAATTCTTATTTTTTAATATACGTTACTCATATTGCAACACTGGGATGTTGCAAAGGGTCTGCAAGCTGCCCACATGCGATCGGAAGAAAATTCCGCTGTCAGGTTTCTATCCTTTCTAGTCTAATGGCTCCATTTCTTTCACTCACTTCTGCTCGTCCTTCAGTAGCATAAAACTTAATTGGTTTCTGTATTAGAAGGCTGATGGATAAGCGCCCAGAAGCAGTTTTAATCCTTGTCATAGCCAGTGATGCAGAGTTCAGTACCAGGAGTTCTGGGACATCTTACATTAAACAAAACCACATTAATATACTTTTCCAAAACATGGAGAATTGGCAACTTTTACTGACAGCTCTTAAGGACAATATATTAACAGGGAATACAAACGGATTTCACTAGGGAGAACAACGATTTTCATAGGATTCTTGTAGAATGTCTCCTACATGTTGTTATAGGCAACTACCTAAAATTAAATTTAAGTATGAATACTGTGTTTAGGAAAGCTACTTGCAGGTATGTATTTTTCAAAGGATTTCTACAACATCACGCAAACTAGAAAATAACGAATATTATTATTTCCATGCTTCTCACAGGTTTCCCCAAACCAAGGGACTTTGCTATTAGAACATCACTAGTAAATGCTTATATTGTGAGCATGTGAAAACTGTGCCTAAATGTCTGAGAGTTGGACTGTGTTACTGTAAATAGTAAGTACCTCAAAACCAGGAAATAAAACCCTCCAGGCTTGAAATCTTAGGGATTTTGTAGGAAACGACTACGTTATTCTTCATGAATTGTGATCTGGCTGAATGAACCAGCTCATCAAATGCAAATTGAATGCAGGTCAGATACGGGTATTAAATATACAGAGTAAAAGAAGCAAATCATAAATCTTAACTATTGACATTGTGAAAATCTTTTCAAGGGAATCTTGTGCAGCTTGAAGAGTAATCAAGTAGAAGGAAACTGACCTTCAATGATTGCCAGAGCCACAGAAGACACCTCTCTCCCCATAGGCAACAACACTGGATTCCAAATGCCTACAACTATACACTTCATGTCCTGCATCCATATAAATTCCTAACCTGCTCTAAATATCAGAAAAGAAAAAATGTACAGTTTTTCCAAGTATTATATGAATAAGTAAATAATCTCAATTTATTTTGAAAACACACTCATTCCACTGAGAGGTAGAAGTAATGCACATTTGGGAACCATTTTAGCAAGAAAAGGGAGCTTTTCCTTGGATACAGGATGTCATAGACTTCAAAGTCTTCAAAAAGACAAGCATAGGCCGTCAAAAGATTTACAGAGCAGTGATGTACACCCAACAGTCACAGATTTAAGTGACTGATGTTCCTGTTTTGCAAGACATTTCAAGCAGATGAAGAGTACTGCCTGCCTAGAGTATCCTGTAGAATTGCGGTCTGAAGTAGTGAACCACTATTAATAAAGTTCAGTTTATGAGATCGGCACCAATGGAAAAAGACAGGAAAAATTAAGTGGTGGAAAATGTAAAAATGCATGAACATCAAAATAGCATTGATTACTTGATTTTCTATTTCAAGCAGTATGATCACTTCTGCAGTTTCATTTGAATACATTCATAATTAAAGCTGATTAATGGTTAATAGTGGAAAATTAATACAAATTTCAATTCTCATGATCATTTAAGTACTTTGCAAGAGAAACAGGGCTTTCTACTCCTTCTCATTTAAATCTGTGCCTAGGGTACACAAATTCGACATTCACCTTAGAGCATTTGTATAAGCAAGGCTAAATTAATCTGTGAGCCAAAGTCAGATGGTTCCTCCAGGACTAAACTATCTTCTCCCCTATGGACAGTCCAGGCAGGGAGCAATTGCACAGTTAGTTAGGAAATGAGTATACACAGTGAATAATCTGTTCTAGTCTAACTTCCCACATGAAAACGCTTCACACAGTTGCCAGTGCGAAATATTACTGAGTTCTATTTTAAAACTGGAAGAAACCCATTGCTCTGTAAATGCAAATTGTAACTGTGCAGTAAGCGCCTCTTCTGGATAAATCCCAATTATTTTTTTTCTCACGCTTTACATTTATAAAGCAAAATTGGGAAACCAGAGATCTGAAAAGGTCATAGCCTTCTGCGCATCACCATGCAATTCTCCAGTGAAGAGTACTATACTCTTAACAACTCAGCGTAAAGTCTACTGAGTGATTATCGTCGGAATAATTCCTAAAAATAGCATCAATTGCTAGATGCTGGGAGGAAAGAGAACAGGCTGTGATTGCTGAAAAACAAGCCTGAGAAAAAGAACCTATGTCTTTCGTGCTCATTTGGACACGACCCTTTAAGCATTTGACTTACTGAATTTCAGCTACCTACAGAAAGATACATCACTCATTGGATATATTATGTTTAATGAAAATGTTCCTTATCTGTACATGTTTTGTGAAATATGAAGTCTGCTTTCTTTATCCTAAGCAGACTAAAGAATTAAACTTAATTTAATGTCAAGCAATAAAAGATACTGTGTTGCCATAGGAATCGGAGAAATTCTGAGGACAAAAGTCACATCTCAGATTTCAGTTGTATATTATCGCATAAATTACAGTACACAGTAATATTTTTCATGCAT
>WEIS01100040.1:0-24418 GCA_013389965.1 Todus mexicanus
CTGGGCAGCCTGGGCCAATGTTTGATAAGCCTCTCAGTGAAGAAATGGTTCCTAATATCCAGCTTCAGCCTCCCCTGGCGCAGCTTGCATCCGTCTCTAGTTTTGTCATACACTGCCAGGGAGAAGAGGCTGTTCCTCTCCTCACTCCAACCTCCTCTCAGGAAATTATAGAGAGCCAGAAGGTCTCCCCTGAGCTTCCTTTGCTCCAGGCTGAACAACCCCAGCTCCCTCAGCCTCTCCTCACCAGATTTGTGCTCTAGACCCTTCAAGAGCCCTTCTCTGGACATGCTCCAGCACTTCTATGTCTTTCTTAAAGTGAGGGGCCCAGAACTGAACACAATTTTCTTTCTTTTACTGCGATGCAGCAACAGTAGGATGCAAACCACTTCAACCTTCCTTCTGGAGAAGTTTGGGGGTTTTTGCTTGTGGAAAATGCAGAGTTCAGGAAAGAGGAATGGAAATGCCCTCAGGACAGCTTCTTCAGCCTTCAGTTTTGTACATCACACCAACAGGATTTGAACTCCACATTTCAATCCCCAGGCTGGTGGGGTCTCAGTGTATCTCATTCTCCCAGGAAGGGCAGTTCAGTGGGAATGCACCCAGGGTGCTTGGCAAGCTGCTGCTCTAACACTTCCATCCATACAAACTGTCCAGTAGGAATCACAGACATCAAATCTGCAATGTAGAAACTAGGTGTAAGAAGATAAAAGCTCATTAGATCCCCAACTGAGAAGCATCAGTTGATTTTTCGCTTCTCTGGCATCAGTTGTGGTGTTTCACCGCTCTCACCCCTGCAGGGCCAAGATCCTTCATGCCACACCTGCAATAGGTCATCCTGCTTCTGAAGGAGATACAAGTTCCTTGGAGCCAGCGTGTTTTTAATCTAGTCCTGCCTCATGCATGGCAATTAATATTTATTACAGTCTGGCCTGAGTGATGGTATTTTTTTTCCTGCTGTGCAGAAGACATGTTTATTTAATCTGCCGCAGAAAAGAGTGGAAATTAGGATGAGCGTCAGAAACGAGCTGGAAGCAATTAGTAGTGTTATTTTACTGGGTAATTGCCGTAACATTCAAATTGACAAAGAAAACATGGATGCTACAGGAGGGGTTGGCTGCTCGATTTGAAAGGGAAGGCGGCTGTGTTAGAATGGACGTGACGTGCTGTAATTAACCTGTTTATTATTACTGAGTTATGTAGTTCATAATCTATTTACTTAGTACTCGCTGGAGCAGATGAGATGCAGCGAGAACTCACAGCATTACGCAAAATTAAACCGTCCTTGGCTGGAAGCAGAACTCACTGCACACCCACCACGGCCCGCGTGGGTCAGGGCCAGGACAAGCTTGTGGGAGCCCAGATAAGCCCTCTGCGGCTCCGCGTTCTCTGCTGGCCCTGAAACAAGAAGAGAGAACAGGGAAAATTAGATCAACAGGAAGGGCGTAAAATAAGAATGACCACACGGGGTCAGCCCAAAGGTCCTTCTAGCCCAAAATGAGTCCCTGGCACTCTTGTTTTTTTTTAATTCAGCTTGTGCAAATTGCCTTTTGTTGACAATTTCAACAGAGAGGAGAGGTGACAAGTTTAGCAGGAGCCATAAGCAGAAATCTAGGGAAGAGCGAGAGCATTACAAGCCAAGGCAATGGCTGATTGAGTTCCCATCCTGCAACCGTTTGCTCCATAGGAACTCCTGCAGTAAAATAAAGGCAGAACGGGTGGGTGAGAGCTGAACCAGACACATCAGCGTCCACATCACTCCTCAGGCTTTCTAGTGTCACGGTACTAGTCATTCAAGAGAGTATCTGTACCTGTTATCCCAGGGGTTGGTTTGTACACAATTGTATCTTGGCTATGTGAAATGATGGCTACTTTGGATGGCAGAACAGCTGGTAGAGATGTTTTATTTGCAGCTGCTCTATGCACAGGTTATTGGCACTGGGAGATGTAGTCATCCTCCTTCTCTAAAGGGCAGTCCAGTACTCTTTGGAGCACCTCAAATCAGCTAGCTGGTGAGGTTCTGCTGAACACGCTAGCTGATTTTCTGTATAACTGTTTGTCTGTAGGGTTTTTGTGTGTGTGTGTGGCTAAGTTGCTTTTACTGTCTGTATTTTAAAGAGCCACATTGTACAGCCATTTGCACTTGATGTCAACGGGAAGTCTGTGCTCAGGGGTGCTGGCAGAAGCCGGCTCCAATGTTTCATAAAATAACATCTCAGCCCTTTCAGCAGCTTGTCATTTTCCTGTTTTGTTTAATTCCTGTAACTGTCTTCGTATGAAACCCTGGAGCTGCAAATGTACATTTTGGTTTTCTGTTACAATGCTTGTTTTTGTAGCGGGAAATGTAATCCTACAAATGCCTGTGTTTAAGAGGATGCAAATCAGCTCGCCAGCACAATGCCTTGGGAACGGTTCTTTCATGCAAAACCTGGCTAGATAAATAAGGAGGGGAGGAGGGAGAGGGAAGAGGGATTGTTTGCTTCTATAAACAACAAGAATTAATTACGTTCCGTAAATGACAGATGGGTAAAGATGAAAATCTGAATCTTTCTCAATGTGGGTGAAGCCTACGCTCCTATCTCTGAGTTGCATCAAAACCCCATTGCACAGCCTGGCCGGTGCTGTGGGACAACGACAGGGTGCGATGACAAGAACTGTGACTTGTGGCTGTCCCAGCAGAGAGCGCTCGGGCCAGCACGCCTGGCACCGCTGCCTGCCACGGCGGGATGCAGAAGACCTCGGCAATGAATCTCAAGTGTCCCTGGACCCCATCTGCTCCATCAGGGAAATACAAGTCTACCGCCAACCCAGGCGCAGGGCAGAAAACAGGGTATTGCTTCCTGGTGCTCTCACCACCCTGAGCTGCAGGAGGAAGAGAGACCCAACCAAGTCCTGCTTTAATGCAACCGGCTGTAGAAAACAGTGAAAAGCATTTGAAAGCTCCCAGGGAGCAGAACTCTGTGCTATAACGGCATTTCTCTGATGGTGATGTCCCAGCACTTGGCACTCGACAGCTGCGCGTGCTTATATATGTCTTAAATTATAAACTGCTCAGAAGGCATCTTTGCTGTCCCCGTTCCAGCCGTGCTCGGAGTGTGCTATAAGAGCAGGAGGGGATAAGCGAGGGCACGTACAGCTCACGCCACCATGCTCTTGCAGAGTCAGGAAAATTGTCATCATCAGAGAATAGGTGAAATCAAGGAATTACCGTCCCTCTCCCTAAGCATTTGGGGAGATCAGTTCTCCTTGTTTGTCCCCAAATAAGTCACGCCCAAGGATTCCCCAAAGAAAAATCACTGCTCTCCAGCTCCTGTTCTGCTGGAGAACCACGGGGTGATCTGAGAAAAGTCCCTCTGCTTCTTCTTCCTTCTCCCACCCTGCCGTGCCGGGAGGGGTCGGCAGTCAATTATTCCACATTTGCAAACCTATTTTCAAACCTTTTATAAAAGCAAGTGATAGAAGTGCAAATTCTTATTATTGCTCTTGAAGAGCTTTGTTGTTTGTTGGTTTGGGGTTTTTTTTGCCAAGATGCCTGTTAATGAGCTCGCTTAATGAGCTTTCTTAAATCTCTATTTATATTCTCCATACAGTTGTATATAGCTAGAGCAACGCCTGACATACGTATGGACTGCACACACATACGCCTAGCAAGGCTGATTAACACACATCTTTTTCCTTTAGTGCTGCGCCCGTATTTATTCCCTTTTCCTTGGAAATTGGAGAGATTCAAAGATCCATTCTGGAATAAAATAATTTTGTGCATATGTGCTAGCTGGTTTTGTTTATGAGGCTGAAGTACGTGAGTGTGTGTATGTGAGACAGATGGTGTGTCTGTTGGTGAAAGATATGATGCGGGGATGAACGCGTGTAAAAATACAGGTTTCTTAAGAGCTATTCTTTCTTTTTTTGTTTTTCGGTTTTTGTTGTTTTGGGGGGTTTTTTTTAAGACAAAATAACAAACGTCTGCTCAGTGCTTTATTTCCCTGTGTCATGCTCTTTGTCAATATGACAGAGGAGTCTTCCCGCAGCAAAGTGGAGGGTGCTGCCCCCAGGGTTTCGAGCTGGGCATCGTGAATTCTCTTCAAGTTTTCAAAGTCCTGGAAAGTTTTGATAAGCAAATACTTTCTGGGCTCTGCATCTCTATTGGCTGTTTCTTCACCGCCAGATTTTGACACAAATAATCTGATTGAAAAATCAGGGAGGGGAACAGGGGCAAAAAAAAAAACAGAGAGAGAAAAAAGGAGAAGTATCTATTTCAGCAGACTGCGACTAAGTGAAAAAGTGGAAGAGGAGTCCAGAGAGAAGACGACGTCTCGCTTGTCTGGGGAGATTTCAAGGCGAATCCAGTAAAGCAAAGTCCCCCAAACAGGTGATTGATCTCTTCTTTTAAACACTTATAATTTCATTGTCTTTTTTTTTCTTCTCAATTCTCTGATATGTTTTTCTAAGCTTTTTCTTCTTTGCTTGTGTTTGCCAATATGTAACATACTCCTCTGCCTAAGTTGCGTATCCTGAGGATTCCTTTAGGACAGTGGTTGACTTAACCTAGATGAGTCAAACCTTTTAAAATTCTGGACCATACTCTTACTTCACTCTCACAAGTGAAAATGATAATAGCAGAACAAAATATAAATGATGTGACAATAGTCTCAGATACCTGCATTCCAGCAAGCTCCACACAGCAAGAATAGTTTCTAGGTGTAGACTTTTGTTCATAAGCCATTAAGGAGAGGGCATTCTATATTTTCCCTTTTTTCCCCTTTTAATTGCTCTTTTAAGTTCGATTTTTTAAACTTTTAAATTCGGAAAACAGCACACCTCTGCCAACATCGCTTAATGTGTGCCCATTTTGCTAGATGGGAATCCAGTCTCTCCTGTTTAGGAGTTTTGTTTCAAACTCATCTTTGCTTTTATTGTTCTTCCATCCTTCCTAAGTAGAGGCTGATTAGGGCAACAATTTTTAGCATATGCAATTAGCTATTTATAGGCACTCCTCATACACCACCAGATTGATTCGATACATTGAGCAGGAGAGCAAAGGATTTGCAATTTCACACAGTAAGTGCATCTATATGTTAAAGGGGTATAGAATTTGTTAGATTGCACCGTATGAGTCTATTTATCCATGGCAGCCCTAAGCCAGTGGCATGGCCAACATCACCAGGAGCTACATGAGGCTCCTAAAGAACAAATGCTGCACTTAGCTTCGAAATATTATTTCTAGATACTACAGATGTACCAGCATTTCCCTTCCACTTCTTGGGCAAAATTTCCACCATCCTTTGCTGCCCCTGCCATAATGTCCGTTTGCCCAGTTTTACCACAGGAATTAAGAGAGTTCTGTTCATTTTTCCGCTAAAAAAAGCCACATTCAAATTACTTGCCCCAAGTACATTTGATTTTGCAAGGGTGGACTAATATAGACATGATTAATTTTGTTGTAGAACAGATATTCTTTCTGAATATGACTTTCAAGATTCAGGTGCCCATAAAAACTTTTATTTTATTTGGGCTCTTAAAAATTTCAAACACGGGTCACGTCCTGTGTTGTGGTTTTTTTCTTCAAAAATGTAGTTTCTGAAAGACAAACTATTCTTTGTTTTTGGAAGCTGCACCTTGGCCAGAAAGAACTGGGAAAAAAGCAATATTAAGATTCAAATATCAATTAAGCAATGGGAAGGAAATAAGCCTCTTTTAGCCCAAAGCTTTGTATGCTCATCAACTTATATGAAAACACATCAATCGCAAATTAAAATTAAATATTTCCACTGAGTATAGTGAGGAAAATGGGTTTGTCTCTACAATTAAACCTGTGAATTTGAAAATAGAATTACTCAAATTTAGAGGAAATTGAAAGTCAATTTTAGAATGGAATGCAGGCTGCAAATTGGGGTCCTGGTTCAGCGTGGCACAATCCTGCAAACTCCTGTTCCCAAATATGATGTTTGGTGTTATGAATTGTCTCACTGAAGGAACTGGAATATTAATTTATTCTGAATTATATCAAAGAGCTCAATTCTGTATTTCTGGGTACTATGAGCTGCCACACAGGGAAGTGGGAATTAGGGCTGCACAATAACATGGAATCAAATGAAATTAGGATCCCAAAGTCAGAAACTACTCCCTAAAAAATACAAACAACCTTTTAATTTGGTTCTTGCACAATCTCCAGTGTTCCAGTATTGAAGTCCAGTTTTACATGTGATACTCTGCAGAATCACCAGAGAGCATCACTGAGGATGCAGGAACTTTGCTTTTGAAGACAGGAGGGGAACATGTGAATGCTGGGTCTGCTTTCAGATCTGAATGGGAACTTTAAAACTGGTAAAAGAAGCCTTCTTAAGGTGCTTCAAGTTAGTTATCCAAAATACTGAAGCAGGGGGTGGTTTTTTCCCCTTGGGTGCTTTTAGGTATCTTTTCCTCAGGGCAGGTTACTGCAACGTTATTGTACAGTTACTCAAGTGGCAAACGCATAAGAATGTTAACTCTAGTCAGCTACTGATTTTATATCCTGTATTGAATCCCCAAAATGCCACGACACTTCTATTTTGGATAGATGCTCCTGTCCAAGCAAGGAAGTCCCTGGGGCACTTGCCAGCCAAGGTAGAAAGTGCTGCCAGAGGGGCTGGCAAGAACAGACTCCATAAAAATCAAGTTTGATTTTTGGCAAAAGGTTGATGTTAAATTCTGTTGGAAGCTTCACTGACTTTAAGATATTTGGGGTGGGGGGTGTGAGGGCTCTGCTATCCATAGCGCTGCTTTCCCTGTGAAATACAGCTCACCATTCGGAGCAGCTGACCTCTTGCTACTGATAATCTTGAGTTTCGAGGAGAGAGAGCATTTTTTCCTCTCACAATCTGTGCTTCTAGTTTTCCTCTAAGCCAGTTGTGTGAATCACAAAGACAGTCCAATGCAGTTGTTGATTAACTATGCTTTGGGCTCCCAGTTCCTGTTTTCTCCGTAAAATGGGGTGGGGGAAGGTAACTTCCTTTTGTAACGTTCAGTAGTGCATTAAAGATCGTTGGGCTCAGTAGAGGCCCTTATCAGCGGGCAAGATACTGGACCAAATTTGACTTTTACATACTCTGGGGCAAACACATCCAGAAAAATCCCGTCGATTCACGCGCATCTCTTTTCAACAGCCATCAGAAAAGAAGAGCTGTGCTTAAGTGCCTTCATGTACATAACATATGGGTACTAACATAAAACACTGCGAGACTGCTGATGCCACCCGTCTCCAATCTAATTTACCTGCCTAATGTGTCCAGCTAACGTCCTCTAGCCAGCAGGCAGGGAGAGCAACTCTTCCAGCAGGCGCTGCTGGGTGCAGCCTTTCACCCTACGTTCAGTTACCCACTGCCAGAGCCTCTTCCTCCACTATATAGGAAGCCCAGGGAAATTAACTGGTTAATTAAGGCAGAGAAATCAGATGTCTAAAGCTTGCTGGTATGAATACCCTCTATTGTGGACACAGTCCTGCCCCACCACATGGGAAAATCCCTTTGACATGAGTGGAAATTCCATGTATCAAGGATTTGTGGCAGGACTTGAACTTGGGGCACGTCTGTACCACAGAGCGTGGCTCCACACACAGAGACCCACCTGGGACTGGCTGAGAGCAGTGAGACCCTCCAAGCTAAGCGCTCCTGCTGGGATACGAGGTGCATAGGCTAAGCAGGGTTAGGTGCACACTTCAGGAGGGTTATACCCATGGCAGAACACTCCTGGGTTTATACCTGGAGGTATTTCTGCACCCGCAGCCTTTCAACAGGCAGAGGCACTTTATGATACTTAGAAGGAACCTCATTAGAGAGTTAAAGGGCAAATACAGCACCATACTTCAGCATCTCTTCCCTCAAGGGCATGATTATGGTTCATTCGCAGTACATTCTCTTGTCCTCTTTCGAAAATTAACAAATCTACTCCTGCCCTCTGTTTTCTCTTAATCACCTCAAGTTACATGCAAATTTCTTGGAAAAAGATGAAGAAAAACAGGTGAGTCATTTCAGAAGGAAAAAAAAAAAATGGCTAGAGACACGGAGAGTTATCCCTGAAGTCATAGAAGAAACAGTGGGAATCCTGGACCAGATTTAAAAAGACAGCTCTAACTGCATTTCCACAGGCGGCTGAGCTGGGGAGCACCTGCCTCTCACCACCACCAACCCACCTGCCCACAGCAGACCTCTCTGCAGGAATTCCACAGTATATGTACCTGCAGCTGTAGGCACCACTGTAAATGTAGCCCTCGGACCTTTAAACAACCCCCCACTGGGCTGTGTAATTATATTTGGCATGTAGGGGTAGCACAGGCACTTCTGAACCCTGGGGAGTAGACCTTTTCCATCCCTGGCTGATTGGGATTCCAGCAGCCCACACTGCTCTGTCCTGTCTTAGATATTTCAAGTCTTTCCTACTTAAAAGGAGCAAACTTTGTTCTGTTTTTTTTAGCAAATAAGTAGGCTGCATTTCAACTGCTCACGGGGAAAAAACAGAATTTCATAACGCGCTTTCCCATCAACAGAGAGCCAGAACTTAACTGCTGACTTTTCATATAAAATCTAGCAAGATTTGCTTTTAGTACTACTATTCTGAACAATTCCAAGGGAAAATGCAAATGCAGATGCAAATAAGGTGCCAGCTGATGTTGCCATACACAACATCGAGCCGGTTGTCCTCCTGCCTGCACAAGAACAGTTACGAGCCGCGGGGAGTGGGCACAGGGCGGGCTGGGTTCTGGGTTATAGAGATAACGGACGCATTGCGAGAGAATTTTGTATGATTAAATTTCAGAATTTATGTTTGTTCCCAACCCGTCATTTCAACCGTCAGTGATATTTGAGTCAGATCCAAAAGGTAACCTGTCTCAGCCAGCACTCCTGCTCTGCTGTTGTTTCTCAACCAGAGTACAAAAAACTCCAGCTATGGCCAACGAGAAGAAAACCCAACACACATCGTGGCTGCAGGGATTTCTTCTTGTCTCTCTCATTATCAATGTTATTTCTATTATTTTTGTAGCAATTGCACAGAGTAGCCCACATCCTGGCTTGGGCCTCTGTTTCTCCACCTAGCAGGAATCCTTTGTCTCAACCTAAGGGTAGATTGTGAAATGTAATTTTTAGAGCATACTGTAATTTACTCTTCCATCTTTGATCTGCTGTCCCATCTCTACAATCAGTGGCAGAGACTATCTTGTAGGAAGTTTTCTCGCTTAGCCCCCTCCAGAGCTACGTGTTTCCTCCAGAGTTGAGACCCATCAGACACTTAAACCCAAGGAACCAGTCCCTGCTTTTCAGCTGCCTGGAGGGACCTTTGAGAAGAACTCTGTATCCCTAGTAGGAGAGTTTTAATTCTCAGCACTGCTGCACCCAGAGCTAATGTGCTGGGGAAACAAGTGAGAAATCACCCTGCAAAACAGATATTTACCTGCTGTTGTTCTGTGTTTGTGCCCAGGCAGTGAATGGAAAATGCCACGTTCCTTTTTGGTGAAGAGCAAAAAGGCTCATACCTATCATCAACACCGCTTTGTGGAAGATGACCTGCCCGTACTCTCGTGGGATCCAATAACCCCTCCCGTCACTGGTGAGTCAATCCATCCACTGGGCTTGTAAGAATACACCAAGGCAAATCAATAATTGAGCAGGCAAGCTAAGAGAGTAGGATGAGTGAGCTAAAGAGCAGCTAAGGGCTCCCACACAGGGATGTCAGTCTGAGGACAAACCAATGCCCTCCTGTTCACCCTCTTTCTCTAGGCCAAATCCACACTGTCCCACTGAAAGCAAATTTAGATCCTCCCTTTGTTTCCTTCTGGGCTGCTGGGGAGATCTGAGATATTGCTGTGTGGAGTTGGTGACACTTGGGAAAGACGGCTGACATCAGGCAACTAACAGTTGGGAATAGAGCGTGCACTTTGTTGTCAATCTTCTACAAGCTCACAGCTTTGCCGCCTCAATCTCCAGCTTGCTGCGTTCCCTGCCCACATTCTCCCTGGACCTACACCTTCCCTACCTCAGGGTGTTACCACCTCCTCCCGATGATTTGCAAGGAGGGTTAGTAGTGATACCCTAACACCATGAAAGGAGTCCTGCGCACTCCCAGGTGAAGGTCTGACTGCCATGCACCATATTAACCCCAACCTACACTGCTTCTGCCTGCATCTGCTGCCCTCCGTCTGCCTCTGTTGTGCTCTCCCACAGCCATCCCTGCAGCAGCAGGACTGGCGTAATTATCTTCTTCCTTCCAGCACCATTCAAATTTTCTTTATTCAAATCTAGGATCAACTTACCCTTTGTTCTAGCCTGGCTATCAAATTAGAGTCCAGCCCTATGATAAGTTTGATAAAAAAAGAAAGGAGGTAACATTTTCATTCCAGTTCTTGCCATCATCCTTTGGCCATTTGCTGTATCTCTCTGGTGCGCACCAGGGTTTGGACAACAGATGAATGCTGTCCTACAGCAGCTCAGTTCCATGTCCAGCAGAAAGGAGGCATGTGTATTGAACCTCTGTCTGGTTTAGATTCTTCCTATAAAGTCTACTTCTAACAAGTGCTGGTTGGTCCAAGCATGCTGTTCAGGAGGAGACGAGGCTCTGTGGTCACCTTTGCAACTGTGCAAGCAGTTACCTTCTCTCCCTGCTTCCTATCTTGGCTGCCCATAAATTCAGGTTAACAATATCCAACTCTCTTAGGAGATGGGTGGGGAGGTTAATAAGTTAGTGATTGGTAGTTACCCACACAAATTAAATTGATTTTAAATAGGGAAATGATTCTTACAGACATGTGGCCTTCTAGGGTTTATCTTCTCTAACTATATAAGGGATCAAGTGTCCTATCATTTCTTCCTGCCCCCCTCTACCTTGTCTGTCTCATCCTGCTTGGAATTTCCCTTTGTCAGCAACAGACAGACCTCGATTGCTGTGCTGATTGCACGACTCTGCACTTCGTCAGGGAACTGAGCATGGGCTCACGTATCCAAGCATGAGTTCATATACAAGTACAAACCCCACCTTAATAGACTCTTCTCAACACCCAGAATAAACTAACTGTGGCACTATTGTGTAGTTACAGCCGTAGGAGACAAGGCACCGGAGGACACCAGCAAACAGGACCTAGAATGTGTGGTTCCAAAACAAGAAAAGGACCCATCAGAAGTGAAGGAAGAAAATGTCCCTGTGCAGTACCTGAGCAGGATGCTGCAAGGCCCTTCAGCTCAAGGTCTGGTAGCCAAGATCACAAGAGAGGTCAGGGCTGGGCTGGCTTATGGAGCCCCTACAACTGGGTCCAGATTTTCAGTAAATGGCAGCTCTTATTTTGAGATCAGTGGTCAAACTTGTCCCAGGCAGAGCTCATGAAGAGCATTCTGTATCTCCCTTTACAGTTATGGTCTAGATCAGCATCTCCCTAAGGGATGACATTATGATTCCCAATGAGTGAGCCTCCAAATCTCAAGGACTAATACTAATGCAGCTCTGTCCTACATGGGTGAAGGCAGGTGTCCACGTGATACTTGTTCAAACACCACATGAAGCAGAGCTGGTAGGGGAGTTAACATTCCTTTAGCTTCCCATTAGAATTCCTCAGATTGAAATCAAAGTCATAAGAGGAACTTTGTATGGGGTCGGGATTTGAATCAAAGGAGGAAGAGTTACCAGCTGCCACTCCCAAGGTCAGGTTGGACATTAAATGGGGCAATTGTACATGGGGAACTTTTTTACTGGTGCCCAGTTGTAGGCAATGGCACAACACTCACTTCTCCCTCTCCTTTGCAAACTCAGAGGTGGCCATCCCAAGTCTGCAGATCAAAGACTGCACAAACACGACAAGCACCCCTACCTTCTACAAACCCGGCTTTTCTTGGGACGCTTACCATTTGCCGTACAGCTATAGACAGATGTCTTCCACCATGCAGTCAGCCCTCCTGGAGCACCCAGTTAGCCTGTACGGAAGCCACCTCCTGCCAAGCAGTGAACCCCCCCTGGATTACAGCATGCATTACTCCTCAGATATGGAGACCTACCACTGCGTCAAGTGCAACAAGGTGTGTCACAGAGGAGAAGCACTGGGATGGGGAGGGGCTGGAGTGATTTTCATTGCACTGGTTTGCACCAAAGTGCAATGCACACAGTTCAAAATGGGTACCTACATGTTCTCCTGACTAGGGGACAAGGGTGCTAGGAATGATGCAGTTCACATGGCCCATGAGAGAGAAGAACCTAAGAAAGTGAAGGAGTTGAAAACAGAGGTGAAAACAGCTGCCTCATTGTTTTGCAGGTATTCTCCACTCCGCATGGACTGGAGGTCCATGTCCGAAGGTCTCACAGTGGGACTCGTCCCTTTGCTTGTGAAGTATGTGGCAAAACCTTTGGACATGCTGTAAGCCTGGAGCAGCACACCCATATTCACTCCCAGGTGGGTAGCATGTTTCCAGAGATCCAGGTCTCCAGAGCTTGAGTGCTTGAACCTTAGCTGTTGCTCACTCCCTTATAAAGGAAGGGACATTTTCTAGGTTACAAACGTGATGGCTTTCCTGTAGCACCCAAAGACAATGATAGGAATGATAAGGATCATAGATCCTGGTCTCACAAATCTCAGACTGCCCTAGAGAATTCCTTGGATAAGAAGGGAGAATCATCCTACTGGTTCTTCTGTGCTGTGCCTCACCTCCTCCTGAAGGGCGCAGCAGTGTGGATCACAAGACGCAATAAATTTCCATAAGTAACCCTCTTCACATTCTCTTTGTACTGCACTGAGTGTATCAGTCTATGAGCTGAGATTTGCTTATCAAATCTGCTATTCTCAATGCTCCTGAAACTCATCAAGCTCTGTCTTGCAGCCACAGACATCTTGTGATTTTCCTTCCCTAACAGGAGAGAAGTTTTGAGTGCAAGATGTGTGGGAAGACATTCAAACGTTCCTCCACCCTCTCCACTCATCTCCTGATCCATTCAGACACGCGGCCCTATCCCTGCCAGTACTGCGGCAAGCGCTTCCACCAGAAGTCGGATATGAAGAAACACACTTACATCCACACTGGTGAGAAATGGAATACTCCCAGTAAGAAAATGCAAATTAGAGTCCATCATGTTGATCCACACAGAGTCCCCAGGCACAGAGATACTGTACCAAGGATAAGCGTCCAAAGGCACTGGAAAGTCATTCTTCCCCGTGTGGGAAGACAGCAGAAGGTCTAAGCATCACCAAGATGTTTGACCTCCTTTGGGTGACAAGGAGGTGGTTACTGACCAGCCTCTGGTGCATGTCATGGTTCTACCCAGCCCCGGATGCAGATCTGGCATGGGTCACACAGCTGGGACAACTGCCTCTGATCCTTTTCCCCCTCTGGTGCTGGATCAGAGCACAGCTACATTAGCAGGAGAGCTGGGCTGGCAGCACCCTGATGCCCAAGCACAGCTACTCAGGTCTGAGTCTGCTAAAGGGCATTTCTACCTCCCTTCTCTCCTCTGATAAAGCGTTTCTTACTATTTTCTCTGCCTTTCAGGGGAGAAACCCCACAAATGCCAGGTGTGTGGCAAAGCCTTCAGCCAGAGCTCCAATCTCATCACTCACAGCCGCAAGCACACCGGCTTCAAGCCCTTCAGCTGCGAGCTCTGTGGCAAGGGCTTCCAGCGCAAGGTGGATCTACGGAGGCACCGAGAGACCCAACACAGTCTCAAGTGAAAGATGACTCCAGGTCTTTGCTGGAGCTCCCACTGCCAGTACGTGCTCCAAGGAAGAAAATTCTCCCCAGCATCTCCATCCAGCACGGGGCTGCCCACCTCATAAAGCTCATACAGCATCCTATGTTCCCCTGGGGACTGGCAGAGCCATGTCACTGGTCTGGTGCTCTGGCACCTCAGGGCTTTTCGCATCCCAGTATGCAACAAAAAAACCCTATGGGAGCTCTCACTTTTTGATTACAACAGGTACCAGCCCAGCTCTGACATCACCTGCTCAAGGGCAAATCCAGAGGAGTTCCTCCAAGGTCACTGTTACTCTGGATTTCCACCATGTGCAGAATCTGGTTCAGCAGTCAGGTGGGACCTCCTGGGCTAGTGACAGCAACAATCTGGGCCAAGCTAGTGCTGTGACCATGTTCTGCTTTGATGGTTAGGAAGATAAGGCCAGGGCATGCAAATAGACTGCATTCAGTGTTCAACCTGGACACGGCTTCTGCAAAGACTTGCTCAGGTTGTAAATTCTGGTACCAGACACTTAAGGTCTTTTTCTTTCAGCAGAGCATTTACTGTGCTCAAACGGCACGTTAACTGTGCTGTATTTTTAGCTTGGAGTGGGAGGAAAATACTGAAAAAACAGCTCCTATCCCTGGCTGATAACAGGGGGCTCTAAATACATTCCTCATACACACCATGCTGCAAAGATCCTGGGGTTAGTGGCTACCAAGCAAGCTCCAGGAAGGGCCACACCACAGCACGAGGCATAAGCTAAGCCCCACATCTCAGTACCATGCGCGAGTGACTGGCTGCTCTTGGAATCCAGGCTGGCATGTCCCACAATATTTCACTGCATGCTGGACATACCGACTTAGAGCTGTCCTGAGCAATCCTGTGTCACTGTATGGTCAGGAGTGGCCCTTAGATATCGATGTCAAGGGCCAGAGTTCTGCTTTCCAGCCACTCTCAAAGAAGGAAGTGACCCGTACACATTGGCAGCACATGCAAGCACCTTACAAATATTATACAAACAGAGCAGTGGTATTTCCTCCTTCTTCCAGGTCCAGGGGTTGAACCAAAGCTCTGGAACAAGTAAATAGCCAGTTCCCCTCCAAGCTCTGCTCCTTTCTCCTTGTACATAACCTTTAGCAAACCACTGCACTGGGCTTTTATTTCTCCACCCCTCCTGGTGATGTGGAGTGGTTCACTCAGGTTTGTAGAGTCCCTTGAGTTCTTAACAGGATGGACAAAGTATTAGTAGAGCATTAAAAAGTCAAGTACTTTCCGTCAAGCTGATAGCAGCACACAGCCCGCTCCGTAACTACATCTCTGAACATATGGCCTTGGACAACAACACCAGAGGGAGGTAGCCAGGAGAAGGGGCCGTGGCACTCCCCATTTCACTCCAAATGCTTATGAAGGAAGCTGCTGTCCTGGGCAAAGAAGAAACGGTCCAAGTGGAAAATGCATTTGTTGCCAGGCGGGGAGAGGTCTGCCCTGCCCTCAGTTACACTGCTGTAAACCCAAAGTTCTTCTCCTAAGACCTACAACGTCCTTGCCCCTTTTTCCTGCCGTGCTTAAGCTGTTAGTCATTAATGTGCATTCTGGAAGCTCGAAACAGAGTCTGTACTCCTGGCTTTACTTGTACACTGTAAATATGTATTTATACTTATTCTAATGTATATTTTTATTGCACTATACCAGACAATGACAACATGTACAGGCCTGCTGGGATTTATGTGATAAATCTGTTTCCCCTCAGTCACTGGGCTAACACAGTGTATTTCATGTGAAAAACATTTCAAGAAAGGCTCCTTCTTGGCTCTGGGGATGGAGAGGAAAAGAAGAAGGGAGAAAGTATTGCCCCATATGGTGAAAGTGGAAATAAAGATGGAAATGCACATGCAGAACATGGCTCCCAAACTTAGACGTGGAAGAAATTCAGGGGGCAGAGGCCTATTGAATTTAACCTGTAGAACAGCCACAAACAACATTCAGAACCTGGGGCCAGGGGACACTGATCTTCAGAGACCGATGGGTGCAGAGCCCCAGACAGGCAGCCAGTCAGCTCTCCAGAGCAAGTGGGCTGGGCAGCTACCACCACATCGGATGCCTTGGGATTGCGTGCCCAGCAGACGGTGTTATCAAAGCCCCCGTTAACTCTGCTGTCCCTTCCTGGGTCACAGAGGTGTATAATCTGTGACAGAACTGGGCTTAGGGAACTGGTCTCCAGGTCCTGATCGTGACACCAGACCCACACACGTGCATGAACACTCTCACACGTGCACATGCACAAGCCTTGCTCAAAGCAAAGCAATTTCAGCTTTTTAAAACTCCTGCCAGAAATGCAAAGCCCATTCGTTATTCCCCTTGTCCTCCACAAAGAGAAATACTTAAGAGCATGCCAGCATCTGAACTGCTCGTGAGCGAATGCCCTCCAGCCCCAAAACACACGGGCACACCAGCACAGACCTCCCCATCTGTGTCCTGGGGACAGCAGGTGTGTCTGACTCATCTGAAGCTCCCCAGTTTGGCCCATTCTGGAGGAAGCACTGGCACAACGCACCCATTGGCACCATGGCAAGGCTGCCTGTAAAACCACTCGTAAAACCAAATCAGATGGCAGGTTCTTCTGAGCCTGCAGAACAAGGGCTGCCGTACCCATTAGATTTCCATTGCTATCTTTGATTTCCATGGTACAGAGGAGGTATGACCTTCAATGGGCAGCTGGGGGCTGCTGTCCTAAGGCTGTCCTTCCCCCACCTCACAAAGCACAGATCACCCCAGTCCTGGCTTTTACTTCCCCAGGACTCAGGCAGCTGCTTTCACCGAGTCCAGAGGTTACTGAAGAGCCGTTACACTGGAGGAGACACTGTCAGCCTTACCCTGGCATTTGTGAGGAGCTTGGTGAGCACATCCCCAGGAGATACAAGAGCTGCAAGTAGAGAAACACACTGGGATGGCCTTAGGCAGGGTGCTGCTGCAGAGCCCTGCTCAGGAAAATATGTGTGTGGCCAAAGCAGCCCAGAGCTGGGGGAAGGCCAGGCTGACCCGCTCCCACTGGCGCTCGGAGCGTATCTCCAGAAACACAGGCTGTGGATGGAGGCCAGCTGGCAAAGGCAAGCTGAGCAAGGACTGGCAAGACAGTACAGCCACAGTCAGGAGGGGACTTGAGAAGGGAGGAAGAGGAGAGGGAATTAACTTAGAGTTTTTTCACTAAGGCACTGAAGTTTCTTCCTCTTGAGTAAGAAGGTGTTACTTTCAGACCACCAAGTAACGCTGCCTGAGCCCCATCATTGCTTTAGGACTAGGGATGTCAGCAGCCCAAGGGAAAACGTAAGCAGAGCCCCATATCTCCTTGTTTACTGCAATCCCTGAGCAGGGACAGCTGTCTCCTGAGCAAGAGGATGGAGAGACTCAGCTTGGCTCTGCTCTGGAGCAGACAGCAGCACCCTAGGCTGTCATCAGCACCACCTGAAACTCTGGAAACACAAGTGAAGGAGCAGGGAAGAAAGCAGATCTGGCATAACCCAAACCTCACCACACTAGGCTGGGGGAGAGCCTTTCACTCCCAACACAGCACCAGCCATAGGCAGGGTGGCTGCACAGAGAGGGCAAAGGGCTTCCCTCATCCGTGGAGCTACTGAATCCACACAACAGGGTTCCAAGGATGCTCAGCACCTGTCAGGATCAGGCTATGGCTGTCACCAGCCCAAAACACACCTGGCCTTGCTCTCCAACCATGCAAATCCTCCCCAGTTCTGACCGCTCTGAAAACAACTCTGTTCCCACCATCTTCCTTGCATCAGAAAAAACCCCATTCTGGTCAGTCAATCAATCAAGGAAACAGATAACAACAAGCAAAATCTCAACTAATCTTTGTGGCTGAAGAAAGAGCTGATTGTTTTTGCCTCTCTCCGAGCCCGCCCTGTACCCTGCACCTCCCCAGTTCTCTTCACACCTTCTTCCCTTTATTGCCAGGGAAAGAAAATCCTGGTCTTTGGGCTGTTTTGTTTAACAAATGAGGGACATGCAAAACAATAACCCTGGGCATCTGTCAGGAGGAGAGGTGCCTCTGTATCTTCCAGACAGCCTTCAGGGGCTTAGAGCAGCAGCCCAGAAATATTCTGATCAAGGGTGGATTTTAGTTTGTACGCGGGAGGCATCTTTCAGTTCCTAATGAAGACAGAGCCACGAGACACCTGCAGGAAGCAGAGGTGTGTTCCCAGCTAGCATAGCATTACACTGGAGCTTATCTTCAGGTTGTATTAACCTCCATGGGATGGAATCCTAGAGAAGGCAAAACCCTGAAGCTTTCGCATAGTGTTGGCAGTAGCTAGCGAATACCTAAAGGGAACCGAGATGAAAGAGAAGAATTAGGCTCCAATTTAATCCAGGTTGTATTGAAAATAAGAATTATTTGCTGAGTCCAGTTGCTTCCCACTATAGACCTTACAAAAAACAGAAAAGCAGCATTTTCAGTGAAAAAAAGATAAGAGCAGGGTCCCTTGTCCTCACAGCAGGTCATTCCTCCAGGGCCACATGGAAGTGGTGATGGGGACACACCAGCAAGTAAGTTCTAGCCCATCAGCACAGCACACAAGGGGAAATCTGAAGGCTTTAGACAACCTCCCAGAAATAGCTGCATATGCACATGTCCTTGTAAATGTTCCTGCCTGCCTTTAAGGGCCTAACCCAGGATCAGATATGGAGCTCAACCTGCAAAGCTGCTACAGAATAGAAAAAGTACACACCACCATTTTTTAATCACTGATTCTGCTCAAAAAAGCAGAGACGCTGTTCTACTTTTGCCCTGGAATGGCACCTGCACACAGAGAGGACAGCACAGAACAGCCACACCAAAATTATTCAGCGATAGTTAAATCAGGCAGTTGCCTCCGTGCTGGAGGAGACCTATGAAAACGCAGATCCCTGCAGAGTTCCTGACCCACCATCTTTCAACTAAGAGTCACCACGGACACACCGATCTTCAGGCTGCAACCCTGAACTGAGACTTGAGATCTGCCACACGTATCCTGCCTGACCTCGGGCAAGACGCTGAATTTCAGAAGTGGTTCAGCACACTATGAAGCTCACAGAAAGCTTCACCCCATCTGTGAGAGTAGGATAATAATCCCCCCTCTCCTCATCATTTCACTTGTTTATTTCAACGGTGAGATAGTCAGGAACGGGGCTGCCCCTCCTTATCTTCTAGGTACAGCATCTCGCACAATGGAGCCTTGATCTCGCCTGGAACGCCCAAGCGCTGCTGAGATACTAATAACGAGCGATAGAAATTTAATTCAGCAAAGCAACCTAATTCTGTAGCTGGCTTAGAAAGAAATCCTCCGAGCCTGCACAGCAAGACCCCTACATTGAAACCCTTAAATTGCCAAATGAGCAGAGAAAGGAGGCAAACAGAAACAGAGAGGATAAACCAGGCATGAGCAGGGTTTCCCCTAGTGAGTAGTATTCCACAGAGAGAGACAGAGCTGGATATGGATGCTACAAACATCCCACTCGACACCCTCATTTTAAAGGTGTTGCTTCAATAAAAGCATTTTTCAATCTGGCCCATGTGCTGATTTTGACCTGTTGGTCCAAGGGTGATCTGCATTCACCGTACCAGAGGCAGGGCAGGCAGAGCGCGAAGAGTCCTCAGGAATGGGGAAATCTGAGGCTGGGGAGGAGCTGAGCATGTACAGGGCTCAGCTTTGGTCTGATAAGTTTATCAAGCACTGCCGGCTGCTAACTGTCAGCCAGTGAAGCGGGCCTGTTAGGGAGGAGGAACAGCTCCCAGGGCAAGATAGGACAGCCCATGCCTTATCGGAGTGCCTGAGCCAAAGAGGGAACTGGAGAGTGAGCACTTTCCAACCACTTCATCTGAACAACAGACAGATTGGCAGGAAAGGCCTGTCAGCCCTTCTCTTCTGCCGCCCAGGCATCAACAGGGAGCCCCCGTCCATGCAAATGACCCTGGTAAGTGCAGCGTGAGAGTTGCAAATGCAAACATAGGGGCCTGAGGGAATAATGCACAGGGTAGGTGTTCTTAGGAACATTGCCCAGCAGTGAGAGTCAAATTTACAGCAAACAAGTCAGATGCTTACTGAGCAAGCTGCTCCTGTTCAGTGCCCAGAGCAGCACTTCTCCCCCATGCTGCCTTCCCTGGGTTTGGAAGGGGAATCTAGCACTTCAGAATAACACCATGTTGCGAAGTCTTGGTGCACAGAAAACGGCTTTGGGTTCCCTTTACTGTTTCTGAAAAAGAGTAAAAAATTCCCGAGTGAAGAATAGAAGAGGGAAAACCTGAACCGTTCCCATCTGAGCTGCAAGATGGGAACCCCTTCACACCTACTCCTTGGCCAGCAATGACCAAATCAATCCAGCTAAGATTGTAGCAGAGAGAATCATCTACATTTGAATGAGCACCCTTGGACATGTGCAAGCTCCCTGTCCAAACACCTCAAGCATTCCAGGCAGGGTTATAAGGGATTCCCACAAGGCACATCCTCTGCGTCGTTTCTGTGATGAGGACAGACCGTGAATGATAGAACCAGCACCAGACCAGCAGCTTCAACACCTGTGTTTTTTCAGCCTGTCAGACCAGGCTGTTACCAAGTCACTGCTCATTTAGACCATTTGGACAGATACCGTCCTCCATCCCATCCACCTTGGGCTGAGTTGAAGCTGTTGAATTGGGTCCTGCCTGTATCAGGGGGTTTTACTAAGAGCTGGCCCCAGTGCAAGCCCTGACCCTGTGCTGGGAGGGTGTGTTCATACTTGGCCACCTGGATGCAACTACTGTCCCAAGCCCTCCATGGCATATGAGGCAGGAAACCTTCTGCAGCAGCGATGTAGGCGTGAGCTAGCCACTCAAAGGCTCCCTGTCTGGTAAGTAAAGTATCTAGGAAGTGATTTAGCTTCTCCTAAAGCACGTGTCTAAAATAAGACAGAAGTCCTGCCTTCAACACACCTGCTTCTCTCCCTGAAAAGAAATGGAGTCTAGTATCTGTAGACCTCTTATGCTCCATGAGATGAGTCACACTCCTGTGGTTTCTGCACCACTCAGGCCAAATTTCTCCCAGCTGCTTCTGCTCCAACCCATAATCTACTCTTCGCCAGGCCATGAGCAACCTCTAAGCCGTTTAAATCCTCTGTGCACCAAGGGCTCCTAAGCAAGGTCTAGTTTCAACAGTCACGTTCACCACTGGCCAACACAACTCGGAGGTTCAAGGCTTCCTCATGAAGAGTGAGGAGTTTAAAAACCATTCCCCATTGATTCTGCCTTCCTCTTGAATAATTTTAAAGCAATGGGACTTTATCTTACATCCCAGACCCTTCTATATTAGGAGCTTTGGTGGGATTTCTGGCAGTGGTCAAGTCCGCTGGTTTCTTCTTTTCATAAAATAGAAATTATCAGTTGCCTCAGCTGGGGAAGGGGAAGTCAGAGATGATGGAGCATTCCTGTTCTTGTAAGGGCCCCATCCTGAGAGTGCGAACATGGTGAATCAGCGTGTCAGTCAGACATCCCTGCCCCAGCTCCTTCTTTAGATCCAGCCTGGAGTAGTTTGACTGTAAATCAGTCAGGCTCTGTGGGCACCCAGGTGTGACAGCACCTGGAAAAGAGACTCCAGGAACTGCAACTGCAGTTCCTGATATGGTAGAATCATGGAAAACGCTCAATACGAGACTCAAAGCTCAAAGAAGGATTGTATTCCTGGCTTTGACACTGTCAGCTGATCTGAGCCAGTCACGATCCCTCCCTGTATCTCAGGTTTCCCCATTTGCAAAGCAAGGATAATAACAGGGACATGCTCTGAGATCTACAGATAAGAACGAGGTAGAATTGCTGCAAATGCACAGCAGCCTTGCACGGGAGCGGCATCATGAAAAATCCCACAGAAAACATATAAGCGAGGTGCATTGTGTTCTGCTGACCAACATTTTTTACTTTAAAATATTTGCCCAAGTTTGAGTAGGACAACTAGAAATGGAGCTCAAGTCACCCGGACTTCTAGTCTTGTTTGTTAATCAACTTCCTGTCTTGCCCCCTTGAAGTAAAACATCCCAAATGAAAACTCTCTTCTTAGGAAAAATATCGTGCACTTTTGAGATGATTTTATTTCCACGTTCTGGAAGATACTTATGAAAATAATCACACACCTCATTTTCCAGTGCCTTACATTAAAGGCAGAGCTGATAGAGCAGGCGGCCTTAGGTTTCAGAGTGAATATGCACAGGACAGCTGAGGTTCCCCATCTTAACTGGAATTTAAGGGAATAATGAGCAAGAAAGTCAGAGAGCCAAGTCCGTGTGCCTTGTACATGGTGTCACAACAGCGGTGTTGGAGGACTCAGAAATACTAATGATACTTTGCATTTAATAGCCACACGCTGCCTAAAGATTTCAAAATGCTTGGCAAAGATGGAAAACAACTTATCCCTGTTTTACTGTGAGGAAACCAAGAGCCAAGGAGAGAGAGAGTAACTTGAGGTCACATAGAGAGCAAGTGAAAGCCCTAAGAAATGAACCAAGGTATTGTAGCTCCCAGCTCTTATTTCAATCATTAGGCAGTGGGCAAAATCCAGACCTGTTGTGATCTAAACAGCTGCGCAAGTTGTAGCAGTGGAATTTGGTGCGTTCTCTCCAAATAAACAGGGAGATGACTGCCTCGGAGCCCTGGCCCACCTTTGCTCACACTTTATCTTGCTTCTGCAAGCCTGGAAGCAGCCTCTATGTACCGTGACCTATTTCAAGCCAAATTCCTATTTTCTTCACTGCGTGTTCCCACCGAAGTGGGCACAACATACAACTGTCAGCGGGATCTAGCCCCTAACCTGCAAGTTCTCTCACAGCATCATTATAATTTTCACAGCAAACACAACAAAAACTTGTGGTTGACAGGATTAATAACTTCTATTTGGGGGCATCACCTCCTCAGCCCCACTTCCTCAATCCCAAAGTCTCCAGCAATCTTAGCTCAGAAGGGAATGTGACTCAGGTCTTCAATTTTAGGGCTGTCATCTGCAAACTCTGAAGACTGGATGTGGCCGTGGTTTTATCACTGGGCACCAGCTGCCTCTAGAGCTCTTGCCTCCTCCCCAGTGAATCAGCAAATCTTCTTCGAGGAGAAAAACAAGCACACAAGTGAACAAATCACAATGTCAGATTACAGAGATGAGCTGGGGGGGAAAAAATGCGGCTCAAAGGCGGGAGATAAACTCTGGTGAAATCGCACGATCCAAGGACTGGAAGGCCTGGCAAAGACTTCTTTCTTTGAAGGGAGCAATAATAATGTGAAAAATAGGGTTGTAATTTGGATTGTTTACACTGGGAAACATTGCTAACAATAAAAGAGCATGCAACGTGGAAGGAAGTGAAGCATATTCTGCCCTCTGCTATCTGGGCATTGCACAGAGCTGAGAGGGATTTTTACTGGTGTGGCTGAAAGCTGAACAGTCCTTCCTGGTTTACACTGGAGCAAAGTTGCACTAAGCAAACTATTTTCAGAAGCAATTTCTGCTCTCCACAATCAAGATTCTCGATAGTTTGGAAACCCAGTACACAGTACGCAGTCAATAGAGTAGATTCCCTGGAAGAAACTTCAGCCAAACCTTAGCTAAGGAGATGCAGTGTTTCCCCTAATGGCATTCAGCCCAGACAGTCGAGTCAGAGCCCAGTCTTCTGAGAATGCCATGAAATTCTAATGAAAATAAGAGTGTTTGCAATTTATGGAGAGCTAACATCATGTCTGTGGAATCTCCCAGCTCAGTGGGTTCTCCGATATCTGCTAGGCAGAGATACAGTCTTCCACCAGATGAACTGCACCCCAAAAAATAAGCACAAAGGGAAGAGGAGCTTGGGAACTGTGTGTACATGTATTGCAGATGGATAAACTGAAGCTGACTTTGATCTCATACTGTTTTTACACTCCTGCTGATTTACCTCACCAACCAGCACAAAGATCAATATTTTGACACTAAAATACAACTAAGCAGGACTGACTTACCTCACTAAGGGATTGTAGGTTCTCGGTGAATATTTATGTAGTCACCTCACCAACAACCTCAGGCTCCCAAGACCTCCTTGTCCCTTCTCCAAGGGATTTCAAAGGGAGCAGGGTTTTGGCATACAACACACTTACAGTGCCTGCTGCTCTTCTCTACAAAACACAGAAGGAAGAACCACAGCACAGACCAGAAGACCTCCTCTCAAACTCTCCCAGGGAGCTAATACTATGACAAACCAGGTGTAAATAACACTACGGCTGTCTCTTTTTAAAGCATTTCCCAGTGCAGTGCTTCCACCTGCTTTCACAGGTTTGGGGGTTTCCTCCCATGTCTAACAATAATCAGGTGTGTTCTTTGAGCTGAGTGGCAAAGCCAAGGGAATTACCATTCATACGTGGTACCACTGCACCCTACAGGCTGAACACAGCAAATATATCATTCTTTTCCTTTATCCCTCTTGATTTGGCACAACAGACGCAGGCATGCTTGAGAAACTGCCTGGCAGCAGAAACCTCAGCAAAAGTCCACTTGAGGCCTTGCCAGGTGAAAGGACCTGGTGATCTGGTGAAGATATCTGCCTCCTGCAGCATGCCCAGCTTTCTGCCTGCTGCCCATGGGCTGGAGCCAAGTGTGTGCAGGAGTCAATGCCAAACGTTTCTGTGACCACGTTCACCAGACCTGTTCCATCCTGACCCCCAGTTGTTATTTTTCCAGAAGAACAATCTGTGAGATCTCCCACAAGAAAC
>WEIS01100045.1:0-10267 GCA_013389965.1 Todus mexicanus
TGTTAGTTGCTGGAATTCACTCATAGGGCAGAGGGAACTCTGGGCTCCTGGAGTCATTAGCTAACCCACACTTCTATCTGTGTGGATTCCCTCCGAGGAGTCACTTTGTTAGTTGGACTCAGTCACCTCCCACTGGCCAGCCTGTTTTGGCATCAGTGCTGAGAACTTTCTAATGGCTGGGAGAACAACGTGCACCGCATCTCATGGTCCGGGTGCGGCACAGGGACCCTCTTAGGAGTGTCATTTGTACATCTCCTACTAGTGAGTTCATGCTATGGAGGTGAGGTCATTTGAATTGGCTTCTTAATTCCATTTTTTTCACAATGACTTCACTACAACCATCCAAAGGTGGATGCCCAGCAGGACACTGGTGGCTGATTTCAGAGGTAAGGCAGTCCAGTTCCTGGCAGATAGGTGAAGGGAAAAGCTCCTTGGTGCTGTAAACACAGATGATGGTGTTGTGGCAAACACTTGACCAATATAAACTTCAAAATTCGACCAGAAGAAAAGATTTCATTTATCGTAGTCATGGCTGCTGACCTGATGATGAGGATCAAACCAATACACACACACACAGAGACAATGCATTAGCAGAGAATTAAATGGAGCAGTGCTTACAGTTGAAGAAAATCTTTTCATCCTCTGAATGAACCTCTTGAACCTGTTGTCGTTTGAATTATAACCAAGTTCAAACAGTCCTGTTATTTTTATACCAAAGCTGAAGCTAGACTGCGAAGCTTTTGCCTTCAGGACACTGCTTTCATAATTTGAGTAGGAGTCATATTCAGTCATTGTAAATTCATATTTGCCTTTGGTCTAAACAGAAAGCAAAAACAACATGTTTAATTTCCTGCACAGTGATTGTACACCTGAAGCATGGGGAAGGAATCCAGGTACAAATATACTTGTGAATTAATACTTGCACTTTGAAGATGAAAAGCGTTTTATAATTGCAAAGCACTATTATTCTTCTCATTATTAACACTGGTACTTCAAGAATAGTAGTTTTCAGCAGCACGAAAGCTACTCTCTCCTCCATCCTACAAGGACCTCAGGCTTTTACTTAATCTATCAATCTTAAGAAAAGAAGGTGAAATCTTAAAGGCATCAGTTAAAGTATGCAATCTAAAAGACAAAGGTTTCCTAGTGGGCAACACCCAAAAAACATCGTGCTACGTCATCAAGAGCATTAAGGTCAAATATGTAATATTTGAAAGATAGCCTTCATGTGCCACAGAAATGAGCTTTCACACAAAGGACACGGTGAGCTGCTAAATCCTCGACAGTTGCAGAAGGGCAGGTTTCTCAGCCAGGTTCACAAGGCACTCTACAATTCCGTCTCAAATCAATGGATAGATGGGATTGGGAATTTTAGGCTCAGTTTTTGGACTGATAAGGTCCAAAGGAACATCACTATCTCTTCCAGTGCACACAGGTATTATAACAGGACATACCGAACCTCATACAGCGCATGGGGTATGATGATGTCCTAGAAACAGGGCTAAATTCAGTCTCATCCCATTTGGTCTCACAAATTTTGTCATATTTTATAAAATGATTTAGTAATGAAGCTTTATCAGTATTGCACACTAAATTAATCGGAATATATGCATGTATGTTTATTTGCAGACAAATCTGACACGTACCTCTGGTGTATAACTTTCTACATTGTATGGCTTTCTGAATCTCGTGTCCACGATATAATGGGGAGAACATCCCCCTGCGTAGTACCTGTGATCAAGAACTAATCCTTCCAAATTGTTTGTGAAGATATTCAACCTGTACGTGAAACATAGTAGCAAAATCCTAAGATTATCACCAATTTAGAGGTAAACATCAAATGCCTTGGCTGACAAAGGCAGAAATTTTGGTTGGCTGAGGGCTCTTTGTTTCACACTTCTGTGTTTTGAAACCCCTGAAGAAAGTTTTGCCTCTTTCACTGTCTCACCAGCCCAGTTGCTCCAGAAAACCTAACAAGAAAGCAAAAGAGAGTCAAATTTTGACACATTGCTGAATATGAAGGGCGATTTTCACCACCCAGTCACGAATGACACTAGACCATTACTGCCACCAGCACTGGCAACTTCTGCAGCCTTTACTGGAGCTCTCTGGGAAGAGTAGAACAAACTGGACCAGACAAACCCCTGACCTACCAGGTTGCCCACCAGCAGGGTCTCCAAAGACGAGTTTGTCAACCCATTGGATTAGTCCAGAGTAATTGTTAATTCACATTTCTCTGTTCTGATTTATCAGCTACAATCTTTGCCATGTTGTTTAAGGACCAACTAGAGCTCAGTAGATGAAAGCAAAAATTGTCAGGGCACAAGGAAAAAGATACTCAAGCAATAGTTCAACTAATCCTTGAAATCACTGGGAAGTTTTCCTTTGATTTTAGTGGATGATGGACACTAATCTTAACGTGTGTGCTCTAAGAAAGGATGTAGTGCTGCAGCCTTTTTAGATGAGGTGGTTAAAGCCCATCATTTGGGTTTCCTATTGCTGCTGGTGGGATCTATGGCAGTAAAAACTCTCACGTTACCCTCGTGGCACAGAGCTGAGGACATGCACTCACCTCCACAAACTCAGACTCAAATGGCAACAAGAAACATTAGATGAAACTTCACCAGAAAAAAACCCCAAAACCAAAAAACTAAACTTGTAATAGTCCTTGTTATGTCCCTATTAGCATCCCAGGTCTCGGTTAGATCTGCCTCTCCTTATTTTGGGGCGAGGGACTTGGATGGCAATGCCTGTGAAGCCGTGAAATAGTAAGTCTAATATTAGAACAATCAGAAGAGAAGGGAAGTCCACTAAAAGCAAATTACAGAGCAACTGTAGCTTCAAAGAGATGAGAAGCATGTTCCTATAATTGTCCAACATTATTTTTAATTTTGATTAAACTCAGAAGTACAAAGCATTAGCAGTGACACGTGCAGCAGCCATATCTCCAGAGGATAAGGAGAAAATTATAATTTTTTCCTTGCAATAAGATTTTTTTAATTTCCCTTTTTTTTTCTTAAATGTAAAAAGCTTTTTTCCTGCAGAATGAGAAAAAAATCTTTTCACACAGTCTGATCTTACAGAAAGTTGCTACAGTCTTAGCCTGTAAAAGCTGCATCAATTCAGACTTGGATTTTAATCCCTCCAAAACTGGAGTTTGCCAGGATGCAGGTTAATCCCACCCTACTCACACAAAGGATGCAAATTCCTCCACCTCTCATTATCATGGAAAAAATCCAAGAATTTTTTTGACCAATCCCCAAGCCAATATACCGTACAAGAATACAAATCCAGAGTCAGGTTCAGGTTTTAGGCAATCCAAGATGCTGAATTAAGTGACTCTATAAAGAACGCTATAACATTATCCTCAGATTTTAACAAACCCTCCTTTGCTTTTATTTTAAAAGCAGTTTGAAGTTCTCTCTCAGTTCCCTAAGGCTACAACATTCCTGCTCCCCACAGATTGAATTAGGCCAAAGTCTAATTTTACTTGTATCTGTGCAAAATAATCGGATTAACAAAACTGATTAATTATAACTTAAGTGCAAGTACCTGTAGACATTAGAGAAATGTTTGGTGACAACATTTTTCACGCACCACAATTTGGTAACACGAAGAGCACGCACAGGCTCTTGCAGGACATTTGCAAGATGAGCTGATGATCTTCACAGGGTGCACAAGTCCTGGGTACATCTGGGACCTTGACTCACCTCATCTCTCTCTGGAAGACTCATGGAGTCAATAAGGATTCTCCCACTGGGCTTTGGATCAGGACCCCAAAGGCTGTTGGATCCTAACTAACTCCTGGATGCAGCAATTGTTGCAGGTTCTCTCTGTGCAGTGTTTATGTCTGAAGCCAAGTAAGATCATTTTAAAGTAAGAAAACACCTCATGAAAGCCACTGACTTACCCTCTGGCCAGATTCTCTATTCCCCAGTATTGCTCCATCTTCTGGTCACATTTTTTAAACACTTTCTTGCAGTTTTTTTCATCTGACTGGTCCCCACAGTCATCATCCCCATTACAAAGCAACCTCCGTGAAATGCATCTCCCTAGAATGCAAGGTGCCTGTTACTCAGAAAACAATCTATTATCACACTCCCCAGCTCAGAGTCTAGAAGCCAAACCAAAAGACTCCTGTAACAGATGGATCAAATCTTTCTGCAAGATATTGCTTCTCTATCTGCTCAGATCACCTAACTCCATCGGCTCAGTTTTGCTCAACCCTTTCATCATATTAAAATTCCTTGTTCAACCTAGAAAAACTCCCACCCTAATTAAGAGTATATTTTTTTATATATATATATAAACAACTATTTTTTCGTTGTTGTTGCTAAAATATTTTAGTTAGGAGAAAAACATGCTGGAGACTGTTCAGCAGATGTTGTATACGGTATTTATTTTTTTCCATAATGATGGAGTTGGTTTTCAGTCTCACCACAACACTAGCCTGGGGCACAGACCTCAGAGGAATTTTCCTTTGCCCCATCTCCTGGGCTTGAGCTCCCCCTACCCCAGTGCCCTGCTCCCTGCCAAGGTGAAGATGCAAAGCAGAAGCTGATCAAATTTTGGATACAGATAATTGCTGCCTTGCTTCCCCATGCCGCTTAATGTCCCTGACTAATGAGTCCTTGATGGAGGTGGAAGGAAATGCCATAAGCATCACCCTCGTAACCTGCTGTGCTTGTGTCAAGGATGCTCAGCGCATGTTCTCCTCTTACTGGTCAGATCCACTTGTGCTACAGATTTTACTGGTATAACTGGGATTTCATTTCCTATTTGGAGATCTTGAAGACATGCTTTAAACTGTCAGATGTTGGATAACAGATTCACTCAAAATCACTGATGAAAACACAACACAAGCATGGATGGACCTATGTCAACTCCTGCCATCTCTCTGGCCCAGCAAACTCTTGCAGAAGCAGAAAGTTCAGTGTAGTGGCGCCAGAGAAGCCACCTGAGTACCACCACTTCTCACTCCGCAAGTCCTTACCTGTAACTGCACACACGAAACCATCACATCTAACTTTATTCCTGCAAGGATTATTTGTAACACAGTCTTCGGTTTCTTTGTCAGAGTAATCACAGGGATCTCCATTGAACTGAGAAGGTTGTTCCAGGCGGGCAAATCTATACTGTGATAAAATAAAAAATTATCAACTCGAGTGTACAGAAATTGAGAATTTTACACTTCCCTAGTTAAAAACCAAACTTTGTATCAGGGAGATCTAACCTAAGAGGACTGTTACATTTTTATTTATTTTTTTTTTAAAAAGTGTCATCAAAGAAGTGTGATGTTGGTAACGAGCCTCTTTTCAAAGGTTTCTGATCTGTGACAGTTTTAATTTTACTAAGGAAGGACTGAGGATGGGAAGGGATGAAGGAAAGTTTGCTTTTCTATGACAGTTTGTTTAAACGAGCCTGACAGCATAGTGCGGGCATTTGCAAGCGCAAGGAAGGATTCAGTTATATCTCCTCTCTTTCAATTAGCACTGGTAATGACATCCCTTGTTATTTTCTGTCAGTGTATTTACTTGGCCCTCTGCATCATTAGGGATTTTTTTCCGCCCACAACACTGCTGTGAAGCAGTCAATTACTCCGTCCAATATGTTAGCCCTCCTTTTTTTCCCCAGCTTTTAAGATTAACTCTTTGATAAGAAGCTTCACTCCCCATCACTGGTTACTTCTGCTTAAGCCTGGGGATGACTCCTCCAACTCATTAGCAGAGGTCCCTCTAGCAACAGGGATTTTGCTCATCACACTATCCGGATCATTACTTTCATCTGATGGGGCTTCTCGGGTAGAAGATGGTCGTTGACAGATGAGAAAAAGCATCTTAATCCTGAGAGGAACCAAGTATCTCCAGGACCATGAGTGGGGATGGTGCCTCACACTGATGCTGAAAGAAGAGGACGGTGCTAGAGAAAAAGTCCCTGCAAAGCCTGGGATTCCCACGTGTTTTCACCAATCCTGGTCTTGAACCTTCTCAGGACAGCAACGCAGCCTGGAAAGCACTGGAGCTACTGAGGGTGTCAAGCTGAAGAGCTAAAAGCTACCTGAAAGCAAAAGCCCACAGCCTCACTGCACAGGGCTGTTCCCCACTGTTTGCCCAGCCCCATGGACAAAAAAGACAAGGCTTAGAAGACGTCCTACCTCCCAGTTTTTCACGCTTCACGTCTAGACCACAAACACTCACCCTTTTCTTTTGGCAGGGATCGCACTTGCTCCATGAGGACCAGGCGGAGAGCACACAGTCACGGGGCTGAGGCAGGTTGCTCACAGACCGGGCACGCCTGCTGTTGGCCACACTGTTGTTGGTGCTGCTGAGATTAAGGGACTCCTTTTCACCACTGCATTCAACAGCACGAGAGCTTCAGAGTGTGAAATCACTGAGCTGTGAGGACAGAGCAACTTCGCCTATACCTGTGCACAACTACACACCAAAGAGCACTAACACTTGTTAGGCCTCATCAAATCTCCCATGCAACCTCTAATTTCAGTACTCGTTTCATAATGGCATTGATTCTGTATGGAACTTGATCAATGCTCAAGAGTGGACCTGGTCCTCTACACTACCACCATGACAGTAAGTCTGCAGAGCTCTCAGGAGGGGTGACTGCAGGACACGTTTGATCTAGCCAGCACTGGAAACTCAACCTATGTCTCACCATCCTGGGCTTCATCTCAAGCTGTGCAAGCCCCACCAAATAACCTGGCCAAGTGGCCAGCAGTAAAATCTGCACCATCAGTTGCTGCCGTTGTCCCATCCCTCCCTGATGCCTACCGTACAGGCAGCACTTTGGTACCTTGCTAGTGTACACGATGGACAGCACTGAGGTGGGACATCTCCAAGACAAACCCCAGTTACAATGCTAAGGGCTGGTGTGCACTCAGCACTTTTGAAAATCAGGCTTAAGCACCTCTCTTTCCCCAGCAGCCTGTTTTTTCTCAAGCTGGCCAAAGCCATTAGTCTTAGACTCTATTCTCGGTTCACAACAGAGTGCCATTAACCCATTAATCCCATTCACACCAGTAATGAACCTGAACCCCTAGTCTGAGCTTTTACTCTTCACCCCAGCCTCTTTCTTGCCCCCTCATGTGACAACTGTCTCCAAGGTTTCCACTATATCCCAGCTAAAATGCTGCCTACTCTTTCAGTGGATTCAGTATTGCTGATTAAATCCTCATTCCAGACAAATGCGTCCGTGTAGCATCTAATCTACGTGGGAAGCTTTAGTAAAAATGTTAACAATTAGTTTCTTTGCATACCCACTTCGACAAGTAAACTACCGCAGTAGTGCTCCCAATGCTGCCACCAGCACAAGGAACAGCATCGGCTGAAGCTCTAAGTATGATTTAGTGCCTGGCAAGGGGCTCCCATTACCACATATCAAAAATCACACAGAATAAAGGAATTACAAAAACTCATCAGCTCATTGAGGCATGAAATCAGAGCTCAAAGTTCAGAGAACAGTGGGAAAATATCATTAGATTAGAAAGATTACAGTCTGCAGTCCTTCCTTCAGAGGAAGCCAGCAGAGAAAGAAACAACTATTGGTCATATTCTTGCCATTTATACACTCGAAGAAACCAAATCTCTGTCTCTCTAGCACAGTGTCAGGCAGCTAGCAGGGGAGGAGGCTGCATGTCGCAAGCACAATTCCACACTACAACGCGACTGTGGCAATTTGTCACCTCGGATTTATCAAGCAGGATTACTTTTCTAAAGGCAGGCACGCTGCACTACGTTAACTTCAAAACAACGTCTTTCACTGTTCATTAGAAGCACAGGAATCACTCGAGACAGCAATTATGTGCCACACAACGTGGAAGCAGAGAGTTTGTACCGATTTTCACTCCTTAGCATAGCAGCCCATGGACGCGGCTTCAGAAACATTCACTTACCCAAAGCACTGGACGTTGAGGACGGCATAAAGCAGCACCAGCGTGATGGGGTACAGAGCAAACGCGGTGCGTGCCCTGCTCATCGCTCCAAGGTACCATCAGCGATTCGAAACCACCGCTGCTTCCACTCCATCTGCCAGGGGTGGGGTTGAAAATGGTTCAAGTAGAAAAAGATAAATTACCAGGTCTTTTTTTTTCCCCCCCACACTGTAAACAGCAGCTGACCCACCGCCTGGCAGATTCGCAAGGTAAATGTTGCAATTGTTAGTACACGGCTTTCCGGAGGCAAGTGGGAAGGAAGCAAAGATCTGCCTGGAAGCAATTTAATGCTTTCATTTGTAACGCTCCTTTCAAGGGATGGGGGAAAAATGAATATTTCAACAAATGAAACATACTCCAGTCTTGGCAAGAGAGAAGTGATAAGTAAACTACAGCCGGCTTTCTAGGAATAGAGTGCAAAATCATTTATTTATTTCTGCTTTTCATGCCTGTCTTCCAGAGGAAGACCAGACACGAGGCTTCAGTAGCCATCCCCATGGCTCAGGGAAAGCCTTCAACTCCAAGAAAGTCCCGTGTCGTATCGCACCAGGGCTTCATGTTTCAGGGGAAGACAAGAGCCCCAGACCTGGCTGGACCCTTCCATAGAGATTCTCTGATGCATGTACCCAAACTCTTGAGCCAATGGAAGCAAGATCTCTCAAGGTATCAAACTAAATGTCTTGGTATTTTCTAGCTACTACATTAAGTCATTCTCTTAAATGGTCCTAATTGGAACAGAGAACTTACCAAGGGCTGATTCCAGTTCAGTCGGGCTTTCAAAGGTAGATCAGGATCTTCAAAACCTTGCAGAGCCTTTCTTCAGCAGCCTTCATGTCCTGCTGCTTCTCACTTCAGGTATGGCTTTTTGATTCCTGAGACACAACTGTCTTTCCCTTCATTTTCCTCATTAGCCTTAACCTACAATGAGTATCTTAGAGGGAGAAAAGTTCCCTGAATCTGTGTTTCCCTGCACAAAATGATTAATACAACTGTGTTTTCCTACCTTTTCTCTTGCTGGACAAGCAGAGGTTCTTTGCAGAGATGTAGTCTCACTCTCTGTGTGCAAATACAGCTTTTAGCAGCACAGTCTCTCACCCTGGCATAAGTCTCTGAGTGCTTCGATGATACAAAGAATAAATACATTTTAATGTGCTCATTAAGGCCATGATGGATGCTATATATAAAATTAATCATATTCATGAATACAAAACAAAGCTGACAACCTCAGTGTCATTACCTGGCCAAGTGCTGCACCTCTCGCTGCGTCCTAGTTACCTTAGAAGTGACATTATTCTGACTGCGGAGTCATGTCTCTGCAAAACAAGCAACTGGCTGCAGCATCTTTCTGGTTTGGCAGCTTGATGATAACAATTTAACAGTGAGAAGCACATTAACTGAATCCTTGTAGGAATCCGCTCTGAATAAAAAGACTGTATTTCAGGTGGCCATTTTTTTAACTCAAAGTTACTGAACACACAGTCGGCAACTAAATGCCCTCTGGACATGGAGGACAAACTGCCAGGAAAGATGGCTTAGGCTGTGCAAAGTTTTTTGTTTGCCTTTTTTCCCTTATTTTTTTGTTTCAAATGACTTTGCCCCAGACTGAAGCAGAGATGTGCCTATAGGATACAGCTTGCTCAACCTTTGACGCAATTGATTTAGCTGTTAATCATTTGTCCATGACGAAAAAAAAAAATACACCTCCAGAAAAGACCTCTCCATGCACAGGACCTTTGCTGGCTGGGAAATGCAGTCACACATCCAATATTTCAATAGCAGCAAAAGAGAAGCTGAGATTATAAGCACAGAGCACCCTCTAGATTTAACTGCAAACCATGACAGTGATCCTGGTGCACGCAGATCTCAAAGCAACCTACAACCAGCTCCTGTTTGCTGCTCGTGTCTGGTTTGCTGCCTCTTTACCATACATAACTTAGTGGTGAACACGCATGGTCCTCAATTAGCAGAAATAAGTTAGGTTAAAACAGGAGCAGAGACCCAAGAGACAGAATTTCCTACATAGTAACATACTTTTCATAAAGAATTGAAAAGCAAAACCATTTTTTAACATAATAATATATAATTATACAATAAATATATAGTAATTCTATAATAATAAATATATATAATTATTATAATCTGGTTTAATTAGAGGTAGGTCTAACACTTAAAACTCATGACAACAATTACAGCTCACTTTCTGCTTCCTTGCAGTTTGAGGCTTAGTGGGTCCATGGATCAGAGGGAACATCACCTCATAATATTACCCATGTCCTCTCTTCCCAGCCTCGTTCCTTCTTCGTCGCTGACTGCAATAGCCAT
>WEIS01100056.1:0-10862 GCA_013389965.1 Todus mexicanus
GATTTAGCTAGTTGTAACTACCATGTATGAAAAGACATAACTGCACCTGATGTCTCGGCAACAACCACTGAAACTGCTGAAAAGCAAATTGGGGATATCAAATGCACCTATAAAACATTAAGGGGTTGGCAGCTGCGATTTCCCACGCGCAGGAGAACCAGCGCAGCTTTGCTCGCAGAAATTGTTTTGCTGCGTGGTGGTGACTCAGCCAGACGGTGGCAGCAAGCAGCCCTACAAACGGGATCTGGATCAGTCCTGGCAGGTTTTGCTATCCCCCTCTGAGGCTGCAGTGACCACATACTGTCATCTGGACCACTGATGACCACTTTGGTCACAGACTAACTACATGGACAAAGCGTACACCACCTCTAACACAAGCATTCAAGGGTTTCTACCTTCAAAAGCAGAAGCTTCACAGATTCTGTAGCAGGCAGGTATTCTCTGGCCCTGTTAACACAAACTGACCAAGTGGTTCTATCTTACCTGGCAAATGCTGGCCAAGCAGCATCTAAATCATAGCCTCTTGATGCCAAGTCAAACTGCACGTCGGTGAGCTCGTAGAGTTGACCCACAATGTCAGAACTCATTTTGGAATTCAGAAAAGGACTTCTTGCGTAGTACCAGTCACTGGGAAACAAATAAGCAAAAAAAGATGTAATACTCATTCATACGTAAAAAAGAAGCAGCAGTTGCACTTGCAAAAAGCCCCACAACATCCTTACTCACTTCACCCCAGAAAAATTATGGTATGCTATTCTAAATGCAAACTGAAACCAACTAGACCCACCAGGCAACATCCCGTCCCTCTGGTGTGAATAAAAGTATGCAGCGTCAGTGAATTTCACAGAAATATCTTTAGAAGAGCCCCTATGCAGAATACTTTTTGCTCTACTGCTTGGGTAGAACACCAGCAAGACAAAATACTTGCTATGCACTGGATAATCACCCAGTAAATACCTAAAGCACACACTTAGAACAAAAATGAGGGTCAGAAAGCACCAATCAGAGTGAAATACATTGTACAAAGAGCTGGCTGATTCTAAAAGCCATACCAATGCCCCTCCGACCAACTACAAACTCTCTTTGGTGTTCCTCGGCCAGGGCAAGCCACCCCTCAGCACGACAATCTAGAGATAAGCACAAATGCTCCTTGGGCTTTGTGCAACACATCCAAATTAATCCTCCCTTGTGATGCAAAGCCCGGAAGATCAAATCCAAGATATTCAATGCTTATAAAAATGTGACCTTTGACATACAGAAGCATCAGCACCACCCGCTCCGCCGACTTTTAGCTGTGGCAACTTTCAATCTTTGCCAGCCTAAGATAGGTATGAACCAGTGACCCAAGCCCAAAGGTCTATTATCCTTCCTATCCTATTACCACTCTCTAAGCCAACCATTTGGAAGGGTTTCAATCGCTTTCAATAGCTACTAGGTGATGTTGCTTGAGCAAACACCCACTAGTTGACGAGGCACTTTGCTATTCACCTGGTCACCTTGGTGTTCATAAAACATTGCTGCAAGGTGTCTGCCAGTCTTTGGTGGACCAGGGAGTAACGAAGAAATGCTCTTCCTTTTCCAAGGGATGTTCGCAGCTGGAAGGGAGAAATCGCAAGAGAAGAAAATCCTCAGTATCATTTGTAATCACGTAGAGATATGGCCCCAACAGTCTACGTACCGACACAAAACACCTAGGCCACTAGGTGTAAAGGAAATAGTAAGAACTGCCACTGAGAGACACCTTCTCCCAAGACTGTCACTGGGTGGGATCTTCCTGCAATGATGAATTCCTGTCTGCAGCTGGCTGTTGTCCACCATATAACGGTACACAGGACCGCTGAATCATCTAATATACCGAGGATGTGAGTGCAGACTATGTGAAGGACAATTCCCAATGTAAGGCAAAATCTCCATGTGCCCAAAGCCAGCAGTGACGGCTGAGGTTACTTAAGATGGATTTGGCCACAGCTGGAAGGGCTTTGGCGCAGATCCAGTCACAGAACGAAGATGTGCACGTACACAAATATACATCCCATGGACACAGTAACCCCGGGTGACATAAAAAGCCTTTCTTAATACTTAGCCATTAAGTTGATAGAAGTCTAATTCTTACTTCAGACCAAGAGAGGCTGCATGACTAGAATTAATGGATCTTTTTATGAAGACAACTGTTAAATCAACAGAAGAGGAATCACAAAACCCAGCACTACATTTTGTTACAGCTATTGACGTGGGGAATCGAATGTTTTCTCTTTTAGATCTGAACTATTCGCTGTCCCACAAAACAGTGAAACACTAAACAGTCATGTTTCATTTCTCCTTTGCACCAAAACCAGTAATCAATGTAGGAATAGAAAATGGAAGTGATGAAAAGAATTTCTCGTCAGCCAGCCACAACTCCCTGGTCACCGAATGCCCGCAAGGACGAGGCTGGGCAGTTCCCAGAACATTCCTAGCTGCTTCCTTGCTCCACCTCTCCAGCATATCTCGCACCCTAACATTACAAGCGCTGCAGGCAAGGCGGAGGAGGAGGCATTATGCTGTTGAGTGTCTGACCATTATTACAAAGCACCTGCCATTACTCTTTCCTCCCTGTTCGCTTCCATTTCTGGAAGTCCACAAGTACCGTTCTGTGAGCAAACAAATGACATTTGGGAACGTTTGTGCTCTACCCAGCCAGGTTCACCAGTTGGCTGCTGTTCCACCTGTAGCGAAGGGGAATAACCAACACTTTTTGCTGCCATCTGTCATTTCATTTCTGGCCCTCAGCCCACCAGCTCAGTTATCTGAAACAGGTGACCGATCTATTTTTTTTAGAGTTCATACTTCTAAAGCACAAGTTGATAAAGTTAAAAGAAGCCTTCCCCTTCAGTAAAGCTTTCTGTCCTGCTCATCAGAGCTTCCCCGAGGGAATGCTGGCAGCCACCCTGAGCTATGACACTGTGTTATTTGACACAGAGGAACAAAGTCGAGACAGAAGAAGAAACGCTGCTCTCAGTCAGTCCTCCTCAACTCTACTCACCAGTAGAAAAAGTCTACGAAATGTTACACATGGTGAATCTTCCTCCTCCAAGTCCTGCTCTAATTTGTGCTAAACATGGCAGGCTCTACCCTCGACTTAATTTTTCATTCCTGTTCAGAGAAAATGGCCCTAAGTTTATGAACAGGCAGGGCACATTCAGAGACAAACAGGACCATTCGCCCGTGCAAGTGGTCTTCAAAAGAGGCACGAGTCAGGCTGTCTAATCCTAGATAACACAGTGCCTGAGCAGAAAGAGTAACCTTGCATTTTTGTACTTTACATGAGAATGGAAAATAAAAACTCCCCAACTGCTTTTGGCTACATGTTAAAAGCCATGTATTCTCTTTTGGTTTCTACTGTTCTCTGAGAAAAAACATACCAAAACATGGAGCACATATTATGATGCTCAACGGATACACTTACCTCTGTAATAGACTTGACAAAGCGGATTCCATCATTAGCTCCTTTGACTTTTGCCAGACAGTCGCAGAAATAATCCCAGTAGTCTTTTCTGTTTCCCAGCAATGTGTTCTTCTCTTTCTGGTCAAACTTGAACAACGGAAACAAAACACAATGAGCAAAGCTTAAATATAAATAATACTTATCTATAGCTACTGGGAATTCTGCTCCTCTCCCAGCAACGTGCTTCCACGACTCCGCTTCAGCCAGGAAGAGATGCTGTGCTGCTCTGATGCAACCCAGCCGTGACAGAAGCTACTTTACAGGCAGTAACAGATAATAATGTGCTGGGTCTCGTTAAAATATAGACTTCCATTCAAAGCTGCTGGGACAAAGACTGGCAGCAGATTCAGCAGCTGTTCAAGAGCCATGAAGTACGAACCAGTTGCTGAGAGCCCTGCAATGAAGTGCGGCAATAGCGCACGTACCAGAACAGCCTGCTCTAGCCAAGCCACGCTGAGAGCAGCGACGATGCAGCCAGGGCACGGTCTGCACCTCAGACTATTCGAACCCCACGGGATTCTTCAGCTTCTGCTGCAGCCTCTGCAACCCAATTAAAACGCCCTCGCCTAGATTAAGGCTAGATTAACATGTCTTCCTTGCCATCAGTGACAGGATTATAGTTTGTGTAGACACAAGACAATGCAAACTGCAGCTTGCCCAGCAGTGTCCTCTTTTACTTACACTGTGAGGATGGCCAAAAAGTAGCATTCCAGACTAGATATCAGCCCTTTGTGGTAAGCCTTCCATACAATAAAAAGGAATTTGCAAAGCAAAATGGCTAAAAATTCTGTAAACTCCCCACATCATTGTATCAGCACCATTAACAGCTTACTGGCCTTTATTTTGTGTTAAAACATTGGCACATTACCACAGTTTTTTCCCGAAATAATTTAGCAGGGTATGTCTTTAAAGTCAAACTCAAATCTTCCAGATCAATAGAAAAACGTCTTACATTCTTCCATCAAACTGCCAGCGCTGCTTTTTGATTACATTTATTTCCTTTCACTTGGAATAAGTGCAATACGCAGCACGCATTTCAGTCCACTCATTGCAAAAAGATAAAAAAAGGAGACTTAAATGGGTATTTATGATTACTGGAATTAAACCCCAGATATTGAAGAGGTAGTAAGAAAAAACAAGGCCTAGCTCCGATGGTGGATTACAAACAACACACATCACTTTTTACCTGTAGAAGGTACTCAAGCTTGTAGGAGAATTTTTGCAGGTTGACACTGTCATCTGTGATCGGTTCCCCTCCTTCTTTAAATTCTTTACTTAATTCAGTCACAGCATCTTTAAAACAAGACACCAAACCAGTTAGGTACTGCAAGAGATGGATAGCAATATCCAGAAATAACTAAACAAGAGAGCTTTCTGCCTGGACGATATGCCTGCGGATTCAGCTTCTTTCAGTGCAACCATCTTAACAGCAGCGCAAAAAGCTGATTGCTATGCCTGCAGTTTGACACCACCTGTAAAAACACTGGGGCTCAAGTTATGTCTCTGTTATACCAACAGCTACTTCTTAAAAAGAGCAAAACCTCCCTCCAACGCTTCGCAAAACCTGGTAACAGCCGGTTGCTAACTGGTTCTTCAGCAGAGGAAAGAGAAATAGCTTTTTGCTGTCTCATGCGGACATTAAGGTATTGCCACAGGACAAACAGAATTCTGATTAGAAAGGACAAAGCATGTAATCTGCTAAAGGGGATCAGTAACATGAGAACAGTCGTTCAGTCAGCACATTTATCTTCTCCGTGCTTTATTCAGGAAGGTTCAGCTTGTGCTGGTTACAAAACAGAAATGGGAAAAATCATTTACATAAAAATCAACATACAGCAATTCCTCTGCCCTAAAACCTACACCCGCAGTGGGTGAGGGAAACTCAAGCTCAAGCAAGCTCTGCTGTCTTGGGATACTCTGGCCCCAAAGGGTGTGCTTCCCAGCAGCAGAAATCACCGATTCCAGTCCTGCTTTCCACTTGCTTTTCTTCCTCTCTCAGGTGCCTGAGTCGTAGCTCCCAGTCCCACTTGACCCCCTTTGCAAATTCAAATCTCTTCTTGTTAGTAGGCACGTAAATCTCCTTTTTCTGTCACAGGAAGATCTAGACTCCCAGCTTTGATTCATATCATACCTTTATTTCATGCAAATTTAAAGGAAAAAATGTCTGGATCTCGGTATAGGCAACTGATTAGGAGCGAGACAGAGCATGAACATCATTATGGATTTGCTGCCAATTTTGCCTGCAACAGAGCTGTGGAAAATTAGGTTGGCTACCGCTAGTGAAGGACAAGTCAGGGGCACAGGAAGCATGTTCCACTGCAGCAAGAACCAATTCTCCAGTACTTTTCCTCTGGCTCTCCATCCCCAGTGAGGTTGGGCCTCCTGGTTTTTTCCATTCCTACATTAGCAGCAACCCCACATCAGCTTTCCATCAGGGAAGGTCTAAAAATCAGGCCTTCTCCATCTCTCACGTGAAGTCTTGTAAGCAGAACTCTGCTCGTGCCAGCAAAGTCTTAGCTCTCGCCACACATCCTACAGACACTTCTGTCCTAAACCGTAAAGATTATTTCTAATCTTCTATGTTTAAAATTGCAGGATTTAAGAACTTAGGATCCTGTAAAAGGTATGGCACTTCTCTCACCAAAAGATGCAGTAACATCACTACTGAGGGCGTGGCACATCTCGAACCGCGTCGCTACAACTGCCGCCCTAAAGCATTACCCAGCTGGAAACACAAAGTGCTCCTCCCCGGGACGTAAAGCAGGGAGGGCAGAACGGTGCAGCACACGGAGGGGTCTGCCAGCACGGCTCCGTACCTTGCAAGTCCCTGATAATCCGCTGCAGTTGGCTTTCGCCACTAGTTGCTGCCATCTTGAAACCCAAAGGAGCTCCCGTTGTGGGCTGTCAACCTTTGCATCCATCTAGATGAAAACAGCAGAGTTCATATCCTTGATGACCGCTGGGCTGACGAAGATTACTCTTCTCTGTGACGCCTGCAATTCTGTAAGAGTCAAAAATAGCATTTCAATCTTTACCATGTCCAAGAAGCCGAAGAGAGGTGCTTTGGCATCTTAGAGCCTGTTTAGCAATGAATTCCCATAAGGTAAATGGTTTTCCAGAGACCTCCTTTGTATTTCCTTCTCTATGTCACTTTCCACTTCAGTTATTTCTTCAGTTACATCTTTCAAAACTCCTGAGCAAACCTCAGAGCAATCTCCTCTTGCTGCAGTTACAACACTGTCTTACAGCCCAGCTAGGGCTGGCATTTCACGCAGCTCATCTTGTGACCCTGCGGGAGGTTCTGATGACACGGGACTTTCCCTCCCCAAACGCTCTGCCCGATCCTCCCTCCGGGCTGCAGAGGGAAAACATACCATGATTTTGTCATTTCAGGGCGACTTTCAAGACACAGCCTAGGCATGGGCCAAGGAGCCAAAACATGAGGCATGTTTGATTCCCTGGAAGCGGAGCAGGTTTTTAACTCGCAAGAGCTACTGAACGATTTAGTACTGAACACTGGTTTTTATCGTGAGAAACATCTCTCAGAACCCACTGTTCCCAGCACATGTAAGTGGACACCGCTTTATTTTAAGCTCTGTTACAGCATCCCTGGCTCGATAAAGATAACTTGCACCACCCCTGCTGCTTAGAGGGACGGTAAGCGAGTTATGCCTCACACTCGTAGAAAATCTTTCCTTAATTCAAATTAACGAAAAGCCTCAAACACTTGACCAAAACAACTGTGCCTGGGGACCCAAAGTTTCAAACACCGACCGCTCGAAGCAAGCCACATAGAAACTGCATTGGGCAGTTACTGAGCATCCTGTTCAAAGGGTGTTCAGAATTCTGCCTGCAACGGTACAGCCCAGCTTGCAAGCAAGCACAACACCCAAGTATCGAGTCTTTAGAATGTTTGCCCTTAAGCTTCAGTGGAGGCACACAGCTGCACAGTCTAGCCCTCTTCCTCACATCAGCTCGCACCCATGAGACGGGCATTTACTCTTCCCAGAAGTGAAGTGGATCTTTCAGCCTGGGCAACTGCACAAGAAGAATGTGCTGAAACCTTTGCTACCTGCCTTCTCCTCTGCAAACTGGGGAGAAAGGTCCTTCTCCCCTTGGTGGTCCTTCCAAGGGTGTTCTTAGAAAACAAAGTCCATCCCGCAGAGGTGCAGAGCTCTCCCTCGCCTCAGCAAGCTGACAATGTACCTTCACTGCTATCCCAAGGTTTCAAAACAGGAAGAGCTTCTGTAAACACCTGACCCAGTCCTTCCTGACCACAGGACATTGTGCCCAGAATTCTTCAGAGCACAGCCCTGTCCCTCCCGCATTTCCTATCCTATTATGTGTGCCTGCAAATATTTGCTACGTGAAAACAGCGTGATACGTGTGTCAGGCACAAGTGGCCTGCTGCGGGTCAAAATCTTTTTAGGTGATGCATCGTTGTCTCTTACGTAACAGCATTTGACTAAGGCCGACGGCATTAACGCACAAAACTGCAGCGACATGTGCGCAGCCACCCTAAGGACCTGGCCGAGGGCACGGCAGAGCAGGCAAGGCAGGGCATGGCATCAGTCCCCCCGTGCCTGCTGCTGGCTGAAGGCGGCTGCTCCCTCTCCCGCTGGCAGGAGCACTAGCGTGGGGGTGACAATCTCCTTTACAGAGGAGGATATCCTGGAGATTAAAGAGAGAAGCAGAGAGCAAACAGCCCACTTACAGGAAAAGATTTACCTGAAGGGGAGTGAGACACATACCAAACAGTCAACAAAATTGAATGACTGTAATTAGATTGGTTAGTGGGGTAACTACACTGACCTACTTTTAATCGGATTTCATAACACTTCTCTTTGTGTTACTGCGGGCACGTCTGCATCTACAGCAGCCACCCTTTTTTCTAATTCATTGGTCAGTTTTGGCCAACCTTGACAGAAGGCAGAGCTCTTCAAGATACCACGCTCCTCCACGTGCAATCAGAACAGGGAGTTGGGAGGAAGCCAACGAGCAGAGCTTCTCGTTATTGCTACAAAGGCTGTAGCGACACCTCTGTTACAGCCCGATAGCAGCGAATCCCCACCCAAGCGCGTTTCCAGGGCGCCCGAAGCACAGAGCTCATGCTGAAGACTTGAGGTAACTCAGTTTAAAAGGGCACTGGATCTGCGAGACAAATTCACTGGAAATCAAGGTCCGCTACTTTCCGCTGGGTATGGAAATATTTCACGTTAACATAACGACTCTGGTCTCACCACTGCAAACAAGGGCACTTCACCACACAGCCCCCACCGGGATCGCAAGACCTTTAGCGACTTGGTGCCTGCAATTCTGTACCTGTTCTAACACTCTGCTTGAAACAAAACAGACAAGTGTGGACACCACGCCAAATCCTACACTCGTGAGTCATCACCATTTTAACTGTGCCATGCCCTTGTGTAATGTGACCAGGATTCGTCACGCAGAAGCAGACGCTGACTGATAACTGCAAGGCACACGTTGGGAAAAACAACCTACCTGGTCATACAGGCGGTTACAGGACACCGGCAAAAGAACCCTGACTGCAAACTGCACGGCAAAGAAGGAGCAAGGGCTGGGGAAAGCAAGTCTCTGCTCTCAGGGCCCTAGCAGCACTGATTTAGTTAAGTAATTTCATTCCAGTAATCGTCTGGGAAAAGTACTTCTGTGCCGCGCACACACACGTGCTTCTAACCGCGCGAGTCAACCCTCTGTGTTATAACCCTGTGTATAAAGATACGGCACCGATAAAACCTCACACTGGACTCACTAAACAGGACGATCCCAGACAAAAGGCAGGCGCAGCCAGAATGTCAGCTGAAGTTTCCATTCCAAGTTTGGAAGCTTGGCTCCACTCCGAGAAGTGAAATTTTCTTGCTAAATGAATCTTCCCCCTTCACTTTCTACACCAACAAACTTTCACATTTCAATTAAAAAATACGTTTTTGAAGGGATATTTTCTTCTAGTACTTCAAACAGGAGACCATGCTGCAGACCTCCACCAGACTTCCCACATGCTCACACACACAGAACTTGTCTCGAAGTGTTCAGGCACACAAACGCTTGGTAATAAAACACATCTTGCAGAAAAAATGTGTGTCCCAACCCCTCAAATTCACAGAGTAACACAGCACAGCAGAAGAGAGTAACTAGATGAAATGCATAAACCCAGCCCTATATTTTGCAAACACCTGGCAGAAAAGCAGCGTGTTTATAGCTAGGGACTCCTTCCAGTCAAGCCCTCCTTACAGGAGGCCCTTGTGCTCTAGGGATATTTCATTTTACAGAGTAAGAACACAGGCTATTGACATCCACAAAATCCTGTTCGCACCCCTAACCCGACAGGAGTCAGAATCAGTATCAGCAAAGTTTTATCAGCATCTGTAAAGTCTGGGATAATCATTGTGGAAACCTCCCTGTTCCATGAACACCTGCCTGCATTTCCCCCTCCCCACTTCTTGTATTTGCAAACTGGGCTTGGAAAAAGATCAAACCCAAGCAACAGATACAAGTGGCAAGACAAGAACTCCAAGAGATAGAGTTAATTTTTAACCCAGTGGGGAAAGCTGGCAACACTAACAACTTTTTAAACACTGCACCTACTGAACTCGACCTGCGCTCTACCACCTGACTGAAACCCCTTGAAGAAGTCCCACTGGACCTTGCCGGCGAGGCCAGACACGTTAGAGCAGGAACACGGGTTCCTGCTTTGGAGAACGCAGTGCTTTGCCTCTGATATTCCTCACGCCAAGAACTGTTGGACAACGTGAACTCAGACAAGCGCTTTCCGCAAACACCAGCGCAGGGATGAGCTTGTACGGGCGTCACAGAGCCAGCCCTGTTGCAGCACCATCTCATGCCGAGAGGAGCTGCCTGTTTGAGGAAGCAGCCGGCTCACAAGGAGAAGAGGACTCCTCTGAGAACAGGATTTGCGCTGGTATCGCTTTTAACAAACCCACCTGCCCTTTTTCCTCAGGACACGCCAGGCGCTGCCCCACCTCACTAATGCTACACCGTGTTTACTAACAGCTGTGAATTAACCTAACCACAACTCTCCAGAGACTCTTTCTCTTGAGCTGCTCCCACTCTAGCCAGTCCCCTGGGCAAAGGGACCCCTCCTGCCTCAATGCCTGTATGGTGAGTTGAACAGTTTCATCCGCAAGTTAAAAGGGTCTTTTTCCCCCTCTGCGCTCTCGTTCTTCCAAACCATTCTCCCCACGTTCTTAAGTAACACCCCTGCCACAATACCTGCTCTTCCTCTCCGTAACTCACCCAGCTATTTAGAGCTCTTACATGTTCTTCAAGCCAGGAACCTGATGCTTGGATGCTACTCTAGGAAGCGCCACATAGATACCCACAGAAATAGAAGCACAGA